>LTAE01005862.1:0-27147 GCA_001647135.1 Pontederia paniculata | reverse complement strand
TATATTATAATCCCAAGAGTCTTGGGAAATAACTTTGGAAAAATTAGCTATTGAGTTCTTGAGCGAAAAAGCCTTAGTTCCTCCTTCTTTGATTCGAGTGAAGAATCGAGGATAGAAGGAATAGTGAGTTCAAGAGTGAACTTGTAAGTGGTTGTCTCTTTGTCCTCTGAGAAAGAAAGGAGAAGTTGTAAGGCAGCCTTCGCCCTTGAAGAAGGAGTTCAGTGATCTCCGGAGGTCTCGAATTCGAGAAGACCAGAGCGGGGACGTATGCCAGGAGTTCGATCGAACCTCGTCAACAAACCTCTATTTGTTTGTTTGCTTATTTATTTCTTGTTTCCTCTTCTTGCTCATATTTGCATTTGTATGCTTCCGTTTATATAACTAATCATTTTAGAAAAAGTCGAAAAAGTTTAATACACCAATTCACCCCCCCTCCCTCTTGGTGCCATCTAGATCCTACAATTTCTAGTTGTTTAAGCAATTCCTCTTAAGAGAAAATTTAGATGATTGACCCATATGATTAGTGGGTCTGAGTTTTTGAGTTGATACATGTGAAAAACTAGTACCTTATTTTTTAGTTTGGAAATTACCACCTCGGCCTGCTCTCCATTTTTTAGCACTTAATTAGTTATGTGATAATAGCTTTGTACATCTTACTAGGAACATAAAACACTCAATCAGTGGAGGCATCATTACTAATCTCATCATGCACTACGAGGACAATAATGTAGTATAAGTGAAATAAATTGCATTCACTATTTTTTCAGTCAAAAGGAGGAGCTTAAGCCCCTAGTTATTAAGGTACAATTAATGTCAGCTTACACAAGTAATAAGGATAGAAGCCCAAAATACATCCCTATATGGGTTACTTAAAACCATCTTTGTTGGTGAATCTACGATGGTGAAGCCTTCATGGAAGGATAGGGCCTTTGTTGCTAGCTAGTCTGGATTCTTGTTCAATTGACGAGATACATGTAGTATGGTTACAACCTAGTGTGCTTGTAGGAGATGCAAGATGACTTGCATTCGGCTTTCTGGTTCTTCTTCAGCAACGTCCAACAAAGAAGAGGCCACATGCACGTGGAAGGGGGTGGGGGCGAGTTGACTACCCCTGACCGTTAGTATTTTGATTTGTTGCATAGAAGTTCCTTGTCTATCTTAGGACTTTGAGTGCTTCGTCTGGTAGCCTTGAGAAAGAGGGATAAAAGATTTCTCTATTGCTCCATTTCCAAATAAGCACACATCAGTCCCAAAGACCAAAGGCCAAGGAATGGTGCATCCTTTGGTACTATGCGGGTATGTGATGTTGGACGTGATCCAATTTTCGAGACCCATGAGTGATAGTGCAATTCATCTACAGGTATAGAATGAGCTTCATCCACAAAGAGGCTGCCCTTGGGTAGTCCCTCAGGATGTGGAGAGTTGATTCTAAACTTTGCGAGCATATGCTACAGATATTTGAGGAGCTCAAGCCCATAGAGCCAGGAAGCTCATTGGCAACTTTCCAAAGGAAGACACGAATCCGCTATGGGCATTTCCATTTCGATATTGCTTTCCACTTTGTGTTCTTTTCTACTTGCAAGTGGGGTGACAAGAGGCCATAGGCCGACTTGATGGAGAAATGACAATCCGAGGTTAGTGATCATACACACTTATCAACATGAACACTAATAAGAGGTCTGAGGTAGCCAACTTTCTCGAGCACATGAGCAGGTAGATTCCTTCCTAACAGGGATAAATTCCAAGAGCCATCATCGAGTGTAAGGTTTGCAATTGTCTTGTTGAGAAGTGTTTGAACAGTGTCAAGTGGGCACATGAAAGTTAGTGTGTGTAACACCCCGCGAACGCGCCCCACACGTGCACGAATCGATATTCGACACGTGTCGAGATAGTTCACGAGATGACATAGGGACACGTACATAATAAATATTAGAAACTCCTAAAAATCAGCATTAAAACAACGAAAACGATTTGTATAAACTGATCCATGATCATCTTAAAACATAATGTTAACTTAAATATATTAAGTTACATCAAAAGCCCTTGGCCTAAACATAGTCTTGAGCCACATAGCTCGATACATAAGACTCGGTACGTGAAAAATAGAAAATAGACCTACTAATTGGCCATACATATGACTAGACTTGATACTTAACATATGCTATGTGCAACTTTCTTGGTCATGTAACTAACCCTGTCTACCTGCATCTGCAGGATCCAATGCAGGAGACATAGTCCCATAAGCTTTCGTCCAGTATGTAGAGCCACAAAATACTGTTTGTTATCATTTGATAACCGAAAGTTCACATTGTGACTTCCTTGAGCCGTCCCCATATGAAGTCGTCCCCATTTCATGATGAGTCTTACTCATTTCATAGTCATAAGGATCCTTGTAACATTTTAACCTATTACGGATGAACATGCAATACATGACCTAGGTTATCAATCAGTAGACTTAACTAAAAATAATAATAATATTTTGTCAATTCTAGGGTCAGGTTGGTTGAACTTGCCCCAGGTCGGTTGAACATGTCTCTCTTTGGAAGTTTCACTTTCAAGGTTATTTTGGTCAGGCTATTATTGTTCAAAAATTGTGTATAATATATCAAAACGTAGGTCTGGAAGTCTAGTTTCTATAAGAACTAATTGCATCTCATTCTGAGTTGTATTCTGATAAATATTCCCAAAATACTCAAGCACTGTCAATCTGTCCTAAGTCATATTATGGTCATTTTGTAAAATACATAATAGATTGTGTACCTAGAGTTTTTCTAAGTTGTCGATATCGTTCAATACATCATTCAATTGAGGTTCAATACAATAGCATGCTCATACATTTGATCATCTAATGATCATCATAACATCATTTAACTCTAGCATATGAAGTCCATAATTTGAAAAGCTAAAACATACTTTAGGGCTTTATATAAACATAATACTTTGCTGCCCTAAGTTGCATCTTCATACTTTCAATTATAAATCATACTATTATCATGCTTGAAGAGTCATAAAATCACATTGGCACAAGGTCAATGTGGGTCTAAAACATACTTTAGGGCTTTATATAAACATAATACTTTGCTGCCCTAAGTTGCATCTTCATACTTTCAATTATAAATCATACTATTATCATGCTTGAAGAGTCATAAAATCACATTGGCACAAGGTCAATGTGGGGATCCCTCTACATACCTTTGAGCCATAATTCCTTTCCTTTTTCCCTTAGAGCTTCTCCTTTTCCCTTCCTTCACTCTTCAATCCCTTCCTCTCTTGCTCCTTGCCTCAGAAATCCCTCTTCCCTTTGCCGATTTGCTGTTGTAATTGCATGAACAACATTTCAATTTTCAAATTTGGGTCTTGAGGCTGAGTTTCCAATGTTCCCAAAGAGAAATGAGAGAGGGAAAGAGGTAAAAATTTGGCATTTAGGCTTATATACTTGAGGGAGAGTGGGAGTGAGTGGGTTTGGGGGTCCAATAGGGTGTTGACACATGTCTAAAACTCCACTTACTCTTTTCTCTTTTCTTTTTCATTTTTCACTTTATGTTTTGTCTTTATTTGGGCAGATATTACATTCTACCCCCCTTAAAAGGAAATTCGTCCTTGAATTTAAATCAATTTAGACACTTACCAAATAAGTATGGGAATTGAGCTCTCATGTATTCTTCCAATTCTCATGTTGTTTCTTCACCTTGGTGATACTTCTATGTGATCTTCACCACTGGCACAAACTTGTTACGAAAATGATGCTCACGATACTCCAAAACTCTTATCGGATGCTCTTCATATGTAAAGTCCCTCTTTAGGTTGGGTTCTTCAATAACCAGTACGTGTGGACTATCATAATTATACTTTCTTAGCATCGACACGTGAAACACATTATGAATTCGAGCATAAGATGGCGGCAATATCAATCTACATGCTCCTTCTCCAACTTTCTCCAATATCTCAAATGGTCCAATGTACTTTGGACTCAATTTTCCCTTTCATCTAAATCGCATCACTCCTTTCGTTGGTGATGTTTTCAATAAAACCTTGTCTCCAATCTTATAAATCTATTCCTTTCTACCCTTATCCGCATAGCTTTTCTATCGGCTTTGGGCAGCCCTCATTCTTTCTTTGATTATGTCCATTTTTTGGCATACTTCATCATGATTTCTGGCCCAATAAGCTTCGTTTCTTCAACTTTTGTCCAGCATATAGGAAATCTATATGGTCATCCATATAATGCTTCATAAGGTCTCATTCCGATACTCGAATGGTAGTTGTTATTATATGCAAATTCTGCCAATGGCAAATGTGCATCCCATGATCCTTGTCAATCTATTGCACATGCCATCAACATGTCTTCCAAAGTTTGTATGGTCCTTTCACTTTGACCATCAATTTGAGATGAAAAGCAGTGCTATAGTTCAGCCGCGTCCCGAATGCATCTTGAAAACCTCTCCAAATTTTTTTGGTAAACCTCGAATCTCTATCCAATACAATAGAAATCGGAATCCCTTGCAAACGAATAATCTCTTTCACATACACCATCAAACTCTCAATGGATTGCTTGGTCTTTATAGGTAGAAAGTGTGTTGATTTTGTCAACCTATCCACGATAACCCATATCGTATCATGACCTTGTCTCGTTTTTGGCAAACTTGAGACAAAATCCATCGTTATGTGTTCCCATTTCCATTCCGGCAACTCTAATGACTGAAGTAAACTGGGTGGCCTTTGGTGCTCAATCTTTACTTGTTGACAAACCAAACACTTAGACACAAACTTGACAATTTTTCTTTTCATGTCTTTCCACCAAAAACTTCTTTGGAGGTCTTTATACATTTTTGTGTTTCCCGGATGGATAGCAAATTCAAATTTGTGACATTCTTCCAAAATTTCCTTCCTCATTTTCTTGTCATTAGGAACTCATAATCAGTTCCTAAATCTGATTGCTCCATCATTCTCGTATTCGAATCCCGTGTTCTCCTTGTTGCACAAAGATACAATATAAGCATACTCCACATCATTTCTTTGTGCTCGAATAATCCTTTGGACAAGGCCTAATTGAATCTCAAATTGAGTCATTAGCATTGCACCATGTCCAATTGGGTTTGACCACCATTGCACAATTTTCTCTAGCAAATTCCATTCATGTACTCTCACAAAAGCTATTTTTTCTTCCTATTTTCTGCTTAATGCATCCGCCATTGAATTGGTCTTTCCTGGATGATATAAGATGCTTAGATCATAGTCTTTTAAAAATTTCAGTCATCTTATTCGTTTCATATTCAGTTCCCTTTGTGAGAATATGTATTTTAGACTTCGATGATCTGAATACACCTCAAATACTTCACTTTATAAGTAGTGTTTCCATATTTTGAGTGCAAACACAACTGCCGCCAACCTCAAGTCATGAGTTGGGCAATTCACTTAATGTTTCTTCAGTTGTCTTGATGCATATGCAACAATATTTTCAAGTTGCATTAACACACATCCTAATCCGGTGCCTCATGCATCACTATATATCACAAATCCACCACTCCTGGATGAAAGTGTCAACATAGGTGCAGTTGTGAGCCTTCTCTTCAATTCTTAGAAGCTATCTTCACATTCTTGGGTCCAAATAAATCTTTCACTCTTCCTTGTGAGCTTCGTCATAGGTGCTGCAATCTTTGAAAAATTCTCAATAAATATTCGACAATGACAAGCTAGACCAAGAAAACTCTTAATTTCTGTCACTATACTTGGTCTCTCCCAATTTATCACAGCTTCAATTTTAGATGGGTTAACTGAAATAGCTTCACCTGAAATTATGTGGCCAAGAAACATAATTTGGTCTAACCAGAATTCACACTTTAAGAACTTGACATAAGGTTGATGCTCTCTCAAGATCTGCAATACAATTCATAAATGTCGCATATGCTCTTCTGGGCTTGATGAGTAGAACAAGATGTCATCAACAAATATAATGACAAATTGGTCTAGATAAAGTCTGAAAATCATGTTCATCAAGTCCATAAATGCTGCAAGAGCATTCGTTAGTCCAAAAGGCATAATAAAAAACTCATAATGGTCATACCTTGATCGAAAAGCAGTTTTCGATATATCATTTTCATATATCCTCAGTTGATGGTATCCACTCCTCAAATCAATTATTGAAAATGTTGATGTCGTCGCCAATTGATCAAATAAGTTGTCAATGCTTGACAATGGGTACTTGTTCTTAATTGTCACCTTGTTGAGTATTTTGTAATCAATGCACAATATAAGTGATTCATCATTCTTCTTGATAAATAACACCGGCGCACCCCATGGTGACACACTAGGTCGAATAAATCCCTTGTCCAGCAGTTCTTGCAGTTGAGTCTTCAATTCATTCATCTCTGCTGGCGCCATGTGATAAGGTGGCTTTGTAATTGGTGTTGTCCCTGGATTACATCTATATGAAATTTAATTTCCCTTTCAGATGGTAATCTAGGTAAGTCTTCAGGAAAAACATCTGCAATTCTTGCACCACATCAATCCATTTCGATGCTTTAGGTTGTGGGTCATTCATAGACACACTTGCAAGAAATTCTCGACATTTCTTCAACATCTTGTTTGCCTTCATTACTGAAATCAGCATCCTTTGCTCGCTAGAAGGCACTCCTCGAATAACTATTTGGCATCCTTCTTAGTGTAAATGAGTACCTTCTTTCTCGGCATTGCACAATTACGTCATGGTAGGATAATCAATCCATATCTAGTATGATGTCGTAGTCTACCATAGGTAACACTACCAAAATAGCTGGCAAGTTGATGTCTTCAACCTGCACACTGACATTTGGAATGTACCTTCTAGTTGATACATCTCCAATTGGGGTCAATATCTCCAATTCACAATTCATTCTTTCTACTTTAACATCTAATAACTTACCAAAATCATATGAAATGAAAGAGTGTGTGACACCCGAATCAAAAAATATATTTGCATAATGATTTGTTATTAGAAGTGTACCTTGTATCACTTCATTTGAGCATCTTGCCTCCTCAGCTTGCATAGTATAGACTCTCCTTGGTATCTTCAGAGTAGTCTCATTCATCTTGCCTTTGCCCTTGTCACGTGGAGCCTCACGCTTCATTGGACAATCCCTCACATAATGTCCTTGTTTGCCACAACCAAGACATGCTCCAGATTTAAAGTGACATTCCCCAGAACGAGGCCTATTGCAATTCACACATGCATTTGCCCTTCCTTTTGAGGGTTCTTCCTTTCTAGGAGGCATCCACCACTTCTTATTTGACTTTGTTTTGCCTTTGTCTTCACTTTTTTAGGTGCTTTCCCTTTGAAAGTTGTATTCTAACTTTGGAAAGTCCTATCAATAATTGTCGATCTTTCAATGGCCTTGGCAAATGTTGGGGTTTCTCCACAAACTACCTTCATTTGCTGCCTCGAATTTAGTCCTTCCACAAATCTGTTAGCCCTTGCTCTTTTAGATTTTCCCAAAGGACTATACTTATCCAAATTGAGGTACTTGTTGATATATTCCTCAACTGACATATTGCTCTGATGCAAGGTCAGAAATTCTCTTTGCTTCTGATCCTTCACGTGTTGTGAAAAGTATTCCTTCTCAAATGTCTTCTTGAATTTTCTCCAGTTGATTTTGTCTTCATCAGCAAACTTAGTCATTTCCACTGACTTCCACCAATATTTTGCATGTTCAGTCAATTGTTGGGTAGATAAGTCACCATACGCTTATCAGGACAGTCACATACTTCAAGTTTCTCTTCAATTGTCACCAACCATGAAGCTGTCTTGTCCGGATCTCTATCATCGGTGAATATTGGCGAGTTGATCTTCATGAATCTTTCATAAGAACTTGAGCGACTAGAACTCCTTGTTCTACTTGTGCTCTTTTCAATGGCCCTTGCCATTCTTTGCATGGTTGTCATGAATATGTGACGTTCCTCGTCAACAACATCACAACATTCACCACGGTGATCCATATTCTGAAACAACATATCATTCACACATTAGACAGTTAGCAATTCGATAAACAATTTAATGCTTACCATTTCTTGACAATATTCGGTGGATCCTCATGAGCACATGGACTTTAACCTTTAGACAACTTATCACACTTAGAGCCAACATTAGGCTCTGATACCAACTTCTGTAACGCCCCGTGAACGCGCCCTACACGTGCACGAATCGATATCCGACACGCGTCAAGGTGGTTCACGAGGCGCCACAGGGACACATACATCAAACTCATAAAAATCAGCATTAAAATAGCGGAAATAATTTGTATAAACTGATCCGTGATCATCTTAAAACATAATACACATTAAGTTACATCAAAAGCCCTTGGCTTAAACATAATCTTGAGCCACATAGCTCGATACATAAGACTCGATACATGAAAAATAGAAAATAGGCCTACTAATTGGCTATACATGAGACTAGACTTGATACTTAGCATATGCCATGTGCAACTTTCTTGATCATGAGCATCACCACCATCATAACTAACCATGTCTACCTGCACCTGCAGGATCCAATGCATGGGACATAGTCCCATAAGCTTTCGCCAGTATGTAGAGCCATAAAGTAATAAAATACTTTACATATGTATATTTAGCATAATCATAAATTAGCATATTTTTTATGCATTAATAATCAAAAACTATGTAGGATCCATGGTCCATGAATAAACATAAGGTTCCATGAATCATAATTAAAATAAGTCATTATATCTTTGTCTTTAGCCATTTTCATAATCATAATCATATCTAACATAAGCACTCAATTACATTAGGCTTCCTAATGTTTTATATCAATAACATATAGTGTCCATGCTATACGTTATCTTATTTGTTGTCATTTGATAACCGAAAGTTCACCTTGTGACTTCCTTGAGTTGTCCCTATATGAAGTCGTCCACATTTCATGATTAGCCTTGCTCATTTCATAGCCATAAGGATCCTTGATCATTTCATATCCATGTGGTTCCTCGAACCATTTATCCATCAATTATCAAATAACAACCCTAGGTTCATTTCAATCATTTATCTTGAGTCTTTACATATGTTGGAGAATTGGGGTAACCTTGGTCGGTCATAAATGGTTAGCTAAACCAGGGACACACTTGCTCTTGTGGACTCTGCGCGAAGCAATCCAGCATTCCCCGTGTCTGGGTCATAAAGGCGAGGACATCTATCCTCCATCCCGACAGGCGCCCAATGCATAATTCCAATATGTTCATTTCATACAATCATACATCAATACATTAACATTTTAATGTATTACGGTTGAACAAGCAATACGTGACCTACGTTATCAATCAGTAGACTTAACTAAAGATAATAATAATATTTTGTCAATTCTAAAGTCAGGTTGGTTGAACTTGCCCCAGGTCGGTTGAACATGCCTCTCTTTGGAAGTTTCACTTTCGAGGTCATTTTGGTCAGGCTATTGTTGTCAAAAAAATGTGTATGATATATCAAAACGTAGGACTAGAAGTCTAGTTTCTATAGGAACTAATTTCATCTAATTCTGAGTTGTATTCTGAGACATATTTCCAAAATACTCAAGTACTATCAATCTGTCTTAAGTTATACTATGGTCATTTTATAAAATACATAATAGATTGTGTACCTAGAGTTTTTCTAAGTTGTTGATATAGTTTAATACATTATTCAATTGGGGTTCAATACAATAGCATGCTCATACATTTGATCATTTAATGACCATCATAGTGGAGAAGCGATAGGTTGCGCGGACAAGCGGTACTATCTACCTGTCATGTCCCCATGAAATCCATAATTTCAAAAGGTAAAACATATTTTAGGACTTTATATAAACATAATGCTTTGCTTCCCTAAGTTGCATCTTCATACTTTCAATTATAAATCATACTACTATCATGCTTGAACAGTCATAAAACCACATTGGCACAAGGTCAATATGAGGATCCCTCTACATACCTTTGAGCTCTAATTCCTTTTCTTTTTCTCTTAAGCTTCTCCTTTTCCCTTCCTTCACTCTTTAATCCCTTCCTCTCTTGCTCCTTACCTCAGAAATCTCTCTTCTATTTGCTGATTTGATGTTGTAATTGCATGAACAACACTTCTATTTTTGGATTTGAGTCTTGAGGCTGAGTTTTCAATGTTCCCAAAGAAAAATGAGAGAGGGAAAGAGGTAAAAATTTGGCATTTAGAATTATATACTCGAGGGAGAGTGGAAGTGAGTGGGTTTGGGGGTCCAATAGAGTATTGACACATGTCTAAAGCTCCACTTACTCTTTTTCTTTTTTTTTTTATTTTTCTTTTTCTGCTTTATCTTTATTTGGGCAGATAATACAGTGTGCCTTTGTCGGGGATCCCTTTATCATCAAGGGGTGCGAATGTTTTTTTCATTCCTGATTTGACCATCCCTCATGATCAGATATTCGAGGCCAGATGTTGCACAGACTTTTCCATAATACAGATGCACCTCGACGACACATGAAGAAGAATGGAGATGTTGACGAGCTTCCATTTTTTCATGGAAGGAGTTTTCCCGACCTCCGTCCTACTCTCCTAAGGATAATATATTCTGCAATTCGAGTGGAAGTTCTAGTATTCTTACCCAAGCAATCACCTTATGGATTTTTGCTTCACATTGCTGAAATCTGGAACCCACTCCCTTATCAAAATGTAGTAACAATAAAGCGACCAAGGACCACTGTGAGAGCCCAACTCCTTCGATCAAAATTTTACTACAAAGAAGTCATTCAAAAGATCGATAACCGAGATTGAGTCATGCTTACCCCATAAGCGTTGAAGCCATGTTTACATAGAGGTGATGCCCGACTTTCGTCTCACACGCTTGATGATGAGTTGCTGGAGAACATGATCAGATACCTCTAACTTTGAGGCACCATCTGAGCCCACTATATTACCTTGTTTACTTTGTCTTAATTTTACAGGTAATCTACATTGCAGACAATGCAAATTACTTATAAAGTGACAGATAATTACCTATGAGAGAGGAGGCAATCCAGATTACCACTTCACAAGCAATCTGTTATAATTTTTTTCCACATTTGACCTTTAGAATTTTATTTAATTAAATGATAAAAATAACTAAATAAATAATAATATAATATTTTATTAATTAGTATATTTTTTTAATCAGTATAGTAATATTTTTTATCAATAATAGATTATTGTTATTATTTCTATTAATATTAATATCAAATTATTAATTAATTATATTTTTTTGGTATATTATAATTAATAAAAAATTAAATATTAATTATTTTGATATAATAATATTTTAGAATAATTATTATTATTAGATAATTTTATACTATTTATTTATTTGATATATAAATTTTATGAGTTTAGGTATATGTTTGTAATTCAAGTTTACATAATTGAATAAATTTATAAACTTAACTCTATTGTTTAAGAGTATTTTGGTAAAAGTTTTATATTTTCATTAATCTTTTTTATATAATAAATAAAATAATAAAGATTGCTCTGTACATTGCTTATGCATACTAAACAAAGCAATATATTGCTGGTAATTTAATTAGTGGCAATCTTTGTAGAAGGTAATATAAATTGCTAGGTAATGTGAAAAGGTAATATACTGAACGCAATCTTAGCGATATCTTGGTGGGTCGCGCTCTCCTTTTCTTTATTGTGAGGGTGCTTTATTTTACTCAAGGAGGGTTTTGTCGCGAGAACTTAGAGGAGGTATGGACTTAGATACTGCTATTGTAGCTTTGATGATGCATTCACTATTTTATCATAAAGCTTAATTATCCTCGAAATTACTATATGACAAATTTATTATTTGAAAATATAATATTCCCACTTTAGAAATAAAATGCGATAAAGAATACCTAAGGTTGAAATTAAAACCATTTTGACCAACCAATAATTAGATGATTGATGATTCAACTGTGAAAAAAATATATCAAGATTAAAATTTGAAAGTAAAATGAGAGAGTTTTTAAATATTGTATGTGCTGAGGGATAGCCCGAAAAAAGAAAAATCTATCAAATTTTGAAAATAAAAATAATGCAATGAGCAGAAAGAAAAATTATTTTGTGTCCTTGGGGATAACTATTTGCGGAGACACGTACATCATCTTTAAGCAAACGGGTTGATGGGAATAATTCACGTAGGAGGCGTGATCAGATGAGATTAATTCATGCGCAACGCAAACAAGAGGTACATATGACTCGGTATCATTATTTTATTTGTCCTCCAAATTCTTAGGACACGGAAGAGATCAAGAAAGAAATCAAATATGAGGTTGTTCGGAAAGCACATATTTCCCAGGCAACTGGTACTTTTCGCCTCCGGGTACGTTTAGCATTCTAATTCTACTGTGTTCTGTTGTTTATATCGGGAATTTTAGCAAACACTTGTGGTCACAGGCTCCTCTTCCTGGGGGCAACTACGTATGATGTGCACAGATCCATCAAGAACAACCAGAAGCCTCCTTCCAAGGAGCAGCTGCAAGCCCTTCGGGATTACCTCCATTCCAAGCGCCCCCCTCCTTCCTCCCAGACTTGACTCTTCTACTCGGATCATCTCACCTTGATGCCGTGAATTAAGTAAGTGCTCAACATATTTGGCTTGTGATTATATTGACTCGCTCAATTACATGTCTGTAATTTGATATCTTTCTCTCATTACGTACGTATCCCTCGTCTTCTGAAAGATTTTTGTGCCATGGCATTGCCCAGCACATGTTCGATGATATTGCTCAGAGACTTGATGAAATTGTTATTCATTGTGGTGCCATACGATGCATGAGTTCGGATACGAAAAGGTTATCAAAATTGAGATCGTAAGAGAGATTATCACAAAACTTTATGAAAAAGATTAATATGGGCTAAAGCATAAGACTAGAGTTTATAATGAAGAGATAGCATATTAAAAACCTCTAATTCAGTTGCTAAGTAAATTGGACATTACCTTTGGCAGGGTCATAATTATGTTTTCAGAAAATTGCACAAATTAAGCAGGTTTTATGTAAGTTTATCTAAGTAGCTCTCAGAAAAAAGGATGTGGTTCATGAGATCTGGCAAATGGTTGATCCATGTTTATAATGTTTAGATTAGAAAAAATAAATTAACAAATTGTAAATCTTAAGTCTAATAATATATGGGCAATCTATGGCTTGCCATTGCCTAAATAAAAGTTTATGAAATAGTCATGACCAAGCGTGCTACTCAGGATGACAAACTAGATGAGGCGAAGCCCTATAAACTGTAGTGACAAACGGAAAAAAAATAGCTTAGAGTTTTGATTTGCTCAAAGTTGCAGTTATTTGATAAACTAAATCAAATATAATGTTTAGTTGTTAATGCCTAGCATTTTGAAGCATCAGGAGCAACGTATATATAACATGACAGTGTGGTCATCCATGGATTCGGAAGAAGCGCTCTTAGGCATGACGAGTTCTTGCTGAAAGGGCCACTTAGGCCCTATTTGATTCAGGGATAACACCAAAAAGAAGTCATTGTTCTTACTTTTTTTTTTTCTAAACACCTCTTTTTTTATCTGTGGATCTAACATTATTAATTGCAAAAAAAATGTTATATCCGTGAGAGCAACAAATTCTTGCTCCAACCAAAAATAAGGCTGAGTTTGGAAAAATCTATTGGGTTGCCAAACATGCCCTTAGAGGCTCCACTTAGGGCCACTTATAGTCATCGGTTTTTGTTTTGATCTATGACGTCCATCTTGATATATTGTAAGTCATTAATTTTTGCCGTTCATTTTCGATCTGCTTTGATCTGTGTCGTTCGTTTTGATATGTTATAAGTTGTTGATTTGTGACATTCATTCCTTATAACTTAATATGTCTTAATCTTTGTCGTCCATTGTTTATAACCTAATTTATTTTAATATGTCATGTTGATTTTTTTTATCTAGTTAATCAAGATCATTCGTTTTCTATAACTTATCTGTTTTGGTGGCCCATTTAACAGTTAACTTTTTTTTGCATTAAATCAAGTAGAAATTTTATTTCAATCTCATTTCATTTTAAATAAACCTATTCACATTTATTGATTGAAATTGTTAGACATCTTTTTTATATTAATTCCTGAATTTTTGGAAATTTCATATTGCTGGAAATTATTTTTAATCTGATTTTTGAATTTAAGGATCTTTAAATTTCTTTTAAATCTAAGGCTATTTTAATTTCTGAAAATTATTTTCTTGATTATTTAAATTTGATACTTTTTGAAATATTACTATTAATATTATTCTCGATCATTACTATTTTTTCAAATAATTTCGAAATCAATTATTTTTCATCAAACTCTGATTTTTTTTAAGTTTAAACCCATAGACTATAATTAGATTCATTATTCATTTTTATAGTAACTCTTAGTGCCAAATATTCTTTTATACGTCATCCTGATTACCCCTAATTTTAATACTTTGCTAGTTTTGTCATAGAATCACTTACCATTTTTTTTTCATTGACTAATTGCTTAATGCATTCATTAGAAATCATCATTAATTGATAGTTTGTTATTTAATCAGTCATCAAGTTTTTTTTTTATAGTTGGTTTTCTCCTAATTCTTATATATACAAATTTATCTCTAAGCACTATACTATCAAAATTACTTCATGAATCTTTTCTCATCTTAATCATTATTTTTCATGTTTATTCCTACTATATAAATTTTAAAGCTTATTCATAAAATTAAACTTCTTAACTTAGAAACTTAAGTTAATAAACACATTTGCCCCTAATGCAATATAACCTCTCGAAGAATTGAGGTGACAAAGTCGCTCACCCCAAACGGAGATTTTAATTTAGGATGAACTTCATTAAATTTTACATCTCCTATGTGTTGATCTCTCTCTCTCTGTCTCTCACCTGCTTATTTTAATATTATATTTTATATATATGTGTGTGTGTGTATGCCGTTGTCTACTTTTATTTAGTTTTGGACATATTTTTAATCACCTTTATGGATATACCATATACGTCCCTTATTTAATTATTATCTTATTTTTGGGATAAATCAATGTAATTGATAACATTTATATTTAAATATTTCTACAATTTAATTACCAAATCAAAAATGCTATTTCAAATTTATATTTTATAAGAATTCTACTATTATAGTAAACTCGAAATTAAAATATAAGTGCCTAATTTATATACTTATTTTTAGATTAATTGATTATTCAAAATATCTTCCAAAATAATTGAAATTGAGATGACAAAAAAATGGAACACCTTAACGACGTGAATTATGACATGTGAAAGTAACTAGAAGGTGAAGTATGCACTTATTCATGAGAACCTAGATGACTTCATGAATTTCATTGCTTTTAAGCTTCTCAAGGATGTCACTGACGAACAAAAGAAGGCTAATGAGAAAGCAAAGGAACGGTCGCAGCAGAACGTTAAGAAGGTCAAAATCTTTGTATTGATACATATAGAAGATGATCTGATAAGGGTCTTTAAGAAACACTTAATCGATGAAAATTGACTAAAGAAAAATATTATGACAAAATAAATACAAATATGCAACTTCTTTTGTATAATTATATTTTATGCAGAATAAAAGAAAATTACAAAGTCATATATCATGTAAATAAGATGTTAGTCATGGATAAAGACATATCTATTGTGTTCTACCAAAAACTCTACATGTAACGCTCCCAAAATCATATATTACCACTTGGCAAAATCTTGACTTCGGGAACGCTATCGTCATCCATTAGTGACTTTACTTTGACGAATCAATTGACCCATATCAGATATATATAAACTAAAATATCATTTTTAATATGAAGACTAATAATCCAATACACAATTTCAATAAAAACTAGACATCAATGACTAAGTCTAATGAACTCCTAAGGACTCATGATAACATTCATCTCTAACAAATGACCAATAGGACTCAACCAGGATCCTATGTCATGTCAAAGCAGACCACCACAAACTGCATCACCCTCAGCACCATCATCAATACCTATTAAAGATCAGAGCGACTTGGAGAATTGAATTCACAGTGAAAAACCCTGAACTCAGTATGTAAAGATCATATAGAAAAAAATAATAATCAGGGGTTCGTAAGCAAGTAAATCAAACCTTTTTTCTTTAAAACATTAATCATGTGAGGCTTCATTACTTACAATTCTTTCATGATTTCCTTTTCAGTAACAATGACATGATCATCTGTACAATTCATCAGTACTTCTTTTCAATTAATCTTGGTAGGCATCTTTTAATTCAGTCAATAATGAATATTTACCGGTACATGAAGATTCTAGTGATCCATCGTCATAATGGCTAGCTAGGTCATGGGGTCAACCCTAGACCCATCAATAAGTCTTCATCAGTAACAGTAACAGTAACAGTAGGGATAAATCCCTCTGTCCGTCGGGGCCTTCCTCTTCATGTTTACATATTTAAACACAATCATTAATATCCTTTTTTCTCTTCATTACCTATTATACTAAATTCACGTGAGAGAAAATACTAGCCCTACATCAAACAATTTCACTCAATCAATCAATCACTACATCATTCATCCCGGACACGGCCCGCGTCATATGTGACATGACCCGCGTTGTTTTCGGGTTAAGCGTGTTTAGCACACGTATTCTAACTGTGTCTACCAGACCAGTCTACATTGATTGTGGTTGAGAAACACGGACCGTTTTCTAAACCATTCTCATCATATTCATTATTTTATTCGGGAAAAAAGATTCACACACGTCGGAGACGGATGTAGCCATTTCGGGGCAGTGTTAGGGTTCCGAGAATGCGACGCGTTAGGTGTGATGGTGTCCTTTCCCGAGGACACAGACTGTGTTCAACAGGACGGTCCGTTTAGTTAATTTATCCGAAGCACCTCTCGCTGGCACCCTCGACGCAGACCGTGTTAGGGTAACATAGTCCGTGTCCGGTTACATCTTATTAAATTATTAACTAGATCTATCTCTTTAATTAAAGTCCTATTAATCTACCATTAATCCTACTGAATATATTCATTACTCATCATTAATCGTCGTTTAAATCCTAAGAATTAATCCTTCTTAATGATCCTTATTCGTTCCTTCCTATCTTTCCTCGGTATGTGTGTTGTTGCTTCATCTCCGCTCCGTACGTCATTGACCTTCGTCTTCTCCTCCTGGCGTGATTCCCGAGACCAAAAATTCCTCTAAGGGTGAGAAAGAGAAATAGAAGAAGAGAGGAAGAGGGAAGAGAGATGAGAGATTACCTGGCAGCTGATTAGAACTATTGAGGGTTTTCCTAGATTAATTTCGTGTTAGGGGTTTATATAGGATTTACTTAGGGTTACGGGTGGGCTTTTCATGTAAGCCCAACATGGCCGACGCTTCAGCGGGCTTAGCCCATTTGAGCGTAACACGAGTCGTTTCATGCTAAACTGACCCATTTTCGTCAACGCGTCCCGTGTCCGCACAGGACACGGCCCGTGTTCGTTTGGGGTATTACACTACAAGTGAAAATTATGTTTGTCATCATCATTCGACATGACTTTCATAGTGACTTAATGAATAATTAAGTCGATCATAGACTTCTCAACTCAACGAGTCATAAAGTAGAATATGGATAAAAACAAGAAGAATGTGAAAAGCTAAAAATGTTGAAGGAGGAGGAGGAGGAGGAGGAGGAGGAGGAGAAGAAGAAGAAGAAGAAGAAGAAGAAGAAGAAAGAAGAAGAAAAAGAAGGAAGAAGAAGTTCAAAGGAACGTGCTACTACTAAAAAAAAGTTTAAATCTTCAAGGCCAAGTGTCCTATAAGAAAAAAGTTGGGTCAAAGTAGGCCTAATAAAATTGAGGCTCATTTAACATTATCCGTTTGGCAGCCCATTTAACATTTAACTTTTTTACACTAAATCAAGTAGAAATTTTATTTCAATCACATTTCATTTAAATAAGCATATTCACATTTATTGATTGAAATTTGTTAGACATCTTTTTTATATTAATTCCTGAATTTTTGTAAACTTTATATTGATGAAAATTATTTTTGAATCTGATTTTTTAATTTAAGGATCTTTAAAATTCTTTTAAATCTAAGCTGTTTTAATTTTTGGAAATTATTTTCTTGATTATTAAATTTGATATTTTTTGAAATATTACTATTTATTCTCGATCATTCAAAATCTTTTTTTTCAAATAATTTCGAAATCAATTTTTTTTTCATCAAATTCTGATTTTTTTACGTTTAACCCCATAGACTATAATTAGATTCATTATTCATTTTTATAATGACTCTTAGTGCCAAAGGTTCTTTATATGTCATCCTTATTACCCCTAATTTTAATACATTGCTAGTTTTCTCATAGAATTACTTACCATTTTTTTTCATTGACTAATTGCTTAATGCATTCATTAGAAATCATCATTATTTGATAGATTTTGTTCAATTAGTCATCAAGCTATTTTTTATTAGTCGTTTTTTTCTCCTAACTCTTGTATATACAAATTTATCTCTAAGCACTATACTATCAAAATTATTTCATGAATATGTTCTCATCTTAATCATTATTTTTCATATTTATTCCTAATATATTAATTTTAAAACTTATATTTTTTTCATAAAATTATATTCCTTAACTTATATATATATATATATATATATATATTGAAAATGTCTTGAAACTTAACTTAGAAATAAACTCATATGTCCTTAATGCAATATAGCCTCTCGAATAATTGAGGTGACAAAGTCGCTCGTCCCAAACAGGGGGTATTAGTTTAGGATGAATCTCGTTAAATTTTGCATCCCCTATTTGTTGATCTCTCTCTCACCTGCTTCTTATAATATTATATATACAATATATTGGTAAAACCCATTATTATTCAAATTTTAAAATTTGAAATTAACTTCTTGAACTTATTTGAATTTTATGTTTAAAGTTCTAAGAGCTCAAGGCATTTAAATCTTTTATATATTTTTTTGTTAGAAGAATAGTTAATCTGACTATTTTGTTTACTTTTATTTAGTTTTGGACATATTTTTAATCACCTTTATGGATATATCATATACATCCCTTATTTAGTTATCATTCATTTTTGGGATAAATCAATGTTATTGACAACATTTACATTAAAATATTTCTACCATTTAATTACCAAATCTAAATTGCTATTTCAAATTTATATTTTATTAGAATTCTACTATGTAGTAAACGCAAAATTAAAATTAAAGTGCCTAATTTATATACTTATTTTTAGATCAATTGATTATTCAAAATGTCTTCCAAAATAATTACAAGTTAGATAACAAAAATGGAACACCTTAACGACGCGAATTATGACATGTGAAACAAGAAGGTGAAGTATGGACTTATTCATGAGAACATAGATGACTTCTTGGATTTCATTGCTTTTGAGCTTCTCGAGGGTGCCATCAATGAACAAAAGAAGGCTAATGAGAAAGTAAAGAAACGGTCGTAGCTGAACGATAAGAAGGTCAAATTTTCGTATTGATACATATGGAAGATGATCTGATAAGGGTCTTTGAGAAACACTTGATCTATGAAAAGCAACTAAAGAAAATATTATGACAAAATAAATACAAATGTGGACCTTCCTTTGTATAATTATAATTCATACAGAATGAAAGAAAATTACAAAGTCATATTTCATGTAAATAAGATGTTAGTCATGGCTAAAGACCTATCTGTTGCGTTCTACCAGAAACTCTACAAGTGAAAATTTGTTTGTCATTATCATTCGACATGACTTCCATAGTGACTTAATAAAAAGTTCAATCGGTAATAGACTTGTCAACTCAACCAGTCATAGAGAAGAATATGGCTAAAAACAAGAAGAATGTGGAAAACTTTGAAGTTAAAAATGTTGAAGAAGAAGAAGTCTCGATCCCAACAAGAATGAGTTTCAAAGGAGCCTGCTACTACTACTACAAGAAGTTTAAATACTTCAAGGCCAACTATGTAGGGGTGTTCACCAGGTCCGACCCGATGAATCTGATCACCCGAATCAATCCAAACTGAATTTGGTTGATTTGGTTTTCTATTCGGGTCGAACCCGACCTTGGTCGGGTCGGGTACAAGTTGAAATTTTTCAACCCGAGTGTATCCGATGACCCGATTTTTTTATTTTTTTTAAATTAAAATACTTTTAATTTAATTTAAAGGTTAAATTTAATTTAAAATTTAAAATATATCATAATAAAATATTAAAAAAACATTTGATGCTTTAATATGAATAATAAATATAATGATTCATACTAAATACTAAAAAATAAAAGAAAAATGAATAAAAAGATGAAAATGAAAATGAAAAAAATTTGGCTGGGTGACCCGACGAACCGATCTAATCCAACTCGACTTTGGACATGTCGGGTTGGATCGGGCCGGGATGGCAAAAATGGCATGACCTGACTCAAACCGGCCCGACCAAAGTTGGTCGGGTCAGTTTGGGTTTGAGTTTGGATCAGGTCCAACCAGTGGCGGAGCCAGGGTCTCTTTTCAATGGGTGCACATTTAGCAACCATTATAATATATATTATACAAAAGTAACTAATTGCATAAAGCAAATCTTGTTAATTTAAAAAATATATAATTATGTAACTATAATTTTAAAAAAATATCGTCGAGAAACAAAGAAATAAACATATTATGTACATTTGAAATAAAATAATACATTATACAATTCATGATACCCAAATAGAAAAAATAATAATTGCCCAATTGATATTTTTACATTTTCTAAACTTAAATCACAATAGTAATTATTCCTTGTTATAATACATCATATATCTATATTTGATACAAAAAAAATGAGTCAAATATTTTATGAAGTACAATTTTAACAAATTAAGAAAGTCACAATAAAGTATTCTTTAATTAATTTGGAATGGTAAAATCAACATCTCCATATATGCAAAATATACAATGTTTAGAAATAAAAAAATATGGAGATATATCATTGATTAAAAAATATTTACAATGAATTGAAATATTGATTTGAAAAGTGAAATTAAACGTTCGTACTAAAAACATATTATAGATCAATGTGTATTTTATGAAAACAAGTCAAAATTGTATATGATCATAAAATCACAATTATATTTTCTTATTGAGCTATTATTATTATTATTTGAATATATGTTTTCTAAAACTAAACAGAAAAATTATACATAATTCATTAAATTGGAAAATTTGAATAAAAATTATTATTATTATAATGGATAAAATTATCATAGTTTTGAAAAGAGAGAGAAATTATACTACAAATCATAATTATATTTTTTAATGAGAATGTGAGTAACGTTGTCTATATTATTATTATTATATAATATATGTTTTCTAAAATAAAAAGAAAAATCATACATAATTCATTTAATTAGAATAATCAAATTTAGATTAAAAATTATTATTATAATGAATACAACTATCATAGTTTTGAAAAGAGAGAAAAAAATTAGAATAAACTTTGATATATTGAGCAATAGAGAGCTTCGAACCCAAGATCATATGTAGATGAAATCTATAATCAAATCACCCGGCCCATCGTGCATCTGTGAACTACCTACAAATTACTAACATATATATAGCTTTGGTGATTTTCAGTGCCTGCACGTGCACCCACAGGCAGGCATGTGGCTCCACCACTAGGTCCAACCCGACCCATGAATACCCCTACCTATAGGGTAAAAGTTGGGTCAAAGTAGGCCTCATAAAAATGAGGCTCCAACAAGTCCGCGTTCAACGTAATCATCGAGTGCAATGCTGCAACGGCAGATATTGAGTCCACCTGCATGCATTTCCCAAACTAGAAAATCTCTAAGTGACTGACGTATGAGGAAATGGATGGTGGAATGACTCTTTTGCGACCCTCCACATGGCTAAGGCCAATGAGGATATGATTGACTTCAAGAAAATGAAGAAATGAATAGAGGATCTTCAAGAGTAACAATACCTACTTGGACGTTTAAAGTTTTGGAAAATACACATTGGATCTGATAATAACATCATGGTCATCCATGATGTAATGTATCTGTTAGGAATTTTCATTAGAACCTCGTCTTTTTACCAATTCTCCTAAAAATCATCTTGAGGCTCGTTTCTTAATGATTGTGTATTCATAGGGAAGAATGATAAAATCTTGGCCATTAAAAAGTTTTTTCCTAGTAATGACTTATGTGGTCTCTCTATTAAGAATAATTAATCATTGAATATGTCTTCCAAAGATTTTGTCTTTTGTCTAATTTTGATCACTGATATGAGAAATTAGAACATCTAGGGAAAATGAAAATAAAAAAATAATAATAGGAAAAAGAACATCATATTATGAATATTGTTTGATAAAAAAAATGACAACTTTTTTTCCAACGAGAACAAGATAAAAAAGATTGTTGAAGTTGGTTCATTCAGATAGTTGTGGTCTAGCTAGTGAATGTTGTGACACACAAAAATAAGGAATATTATATAATATTCATCGATGATTATTCAAAGTTCTTCTATGCATATATCTTAAAAAAAGTTGAGACTTTTGAAATGTTTAACAAATATCAGACAAAAGTGAAGAAGAAATTGAGAAAATCAATTAAGACATAAGAATAGACCAAGGAGGAAGTACATTTCTTAAAATTTTAAAATTTATTGTATTCAAGAAGCCATAAGTAGGCAAACTACAATGTCTGCACGTCAAAACAAAATGGTGTAGCGGAAAGAAATAATAGAACTTTAACTAATGCATTAAGAAGTATGTTGTCACACTTTTATCTCCTTAAAAGTTTTTTGGGTAAAGTAGTGTTGACTGCAAATTTTCACTAAGTCTATGAAATCAATGCCACATGAAATATGGAACAACAAAAGGTCCGAGTTTGATCATATTCAAAATGAAGACGTAAAGCGCATATTTTAGTTTCAAGTTAGCTTATGGACGAGTTATACTTTAAAATGGTGATAAGCAAATTTATTGGATATATATATTCATACGTTTAAAGGGTATTAATTCTTCCACGATGAAAGAGGCTTTATTGAGAATCAAAATACATTTTTTTTCTTGAGAATAAAAAGAAAAAAGATGCATAAAAAAGAGAATAATGAGCATCTAATTATCTCTAGTGATAATGAAGTTGACTCTGAAGAAATATGGAACATAAATTCAAGAGTGGGAGATAATGATATACAAGATAATATACCTATGAAATAAGTGGATGAACTCATACAATCCACGAGTATAACCGATAATAAGATGCCTCAAATGAAACTCTCTTATATATATGACTATTATTTGTACGAAGGCAAGGTTTCGTGTTACGTCATCAATGTTGATAT
Organism: Pontederia paniculata; assembly: GCA_001647135.1. Lineage (NCBI taxonomy): Eukaryota > Viridiplantae > Streptophyta > Magnoliopsida > Commelinales > Pontederiaceae > Pontederia > Pontederia paniculata. The sequence goes on along the minus strand of LTAE01005862.1, from coordinate 3,858 downwards.
AAAGGGTTATACATATCATATACGATAAAGCAATTGCTTTAGGGAGTTAGAATCATGATTGGCATCATAAGAGAGGAGTTGGACTTCATAGATTGGAACAACATATGAGCATAGAGTTACCAGAAGGTCAACGATTGATAAGATGTAAATGAGTATTCAAGAAAAAATATTGTATTGATGATATTATTGATAAGCACAAAGCGAGATTAGTTGCAAAGATTATATTCTAGAAGTCAGATATTATTTTCAAAAAAGATATTTTTCAATAGCTAAGTTTACATCTATTAAGGTCATATTAGTGATAGTCGCATATATGGATTTGGTGTATTCCAAATGAATGTTAGGACAATCTTACTCAATGGAGAATTAAGTAAAAATATATATATGCGACGACCTGATGATTTTCAAGTGGAAGGTAAGGAAAACATGATTTACAAATTAAAAAAAATATTGTATGGTTTAAAGCAATTATCATGTCAATTGGTATCAAAAGTTTCATGTGAAGGCTCTCGAATTTTGCTTCATTGCAAATAAATTAGACCATTGTGTATATCACCAAGACGGAAGAGAATTCATTATAATGTCATTATATGTAGATGATATTTTGTTTATCGAAAATGATGTGAACATGTATAATGAGATAAAAGAGAAACTAAGTAAGGAATTTGACATGAAGGACATGAAAAAAATATCTTATGTGTTCTCGAATTTAAAATTATTCGAGACTAAAATTCATGCACATTGAGTTTGAGTCAAGAACCATATTTCAATGAAGTACTAAAAAGATTTAAAATGCATAATATCATTCTAGCGATACCAATTCTGATAAGAAAACGACTTAGTAAAAATTAGTGTCCTAATGCAGAACAAGAACCTTTAAATGTTCTTTATGCATAAATGATGGGAAGCGTGACGTATGCAAAATTGTGTATAAGATCTTATTTGACTTATCCTATAAGTCTATTTAGAAGATATTAAAATAATCCTAAAAACGCACATTCAGCAGCTATTAAGAGGATTCTTAAATATCTAAAAGATATCATATAATCAAAATTAACATATTAGGTTGATTCATTTGATATTTTAGGTTACTAATATATGGATTTCGGAGGGGATATTTTGATGTTCGGAAATTCACATCATGTCAATTATTTATATAAGGTAGTGCAGTTGGTGCTTATGTAGTAAGAAATATATTGTCTGGAGTAAGAAACCACTCATGGAGTACAGATCTGACATTTTCTTAGGGAAGTAAGAAATAAGAATGTGTGATTAGACACACAATATATTGTCTGGAGTATGCAACCACTCATGGAGTATAGATCTGACATTTTCTTTTAGAACTATCGTTCAATTGTTCAATGGACCATTATAGATGTACTAGAGTAATTAAATAGTAATAAGCTTGACATATGAAGCATGTTTAAAGAAAAACACATGGATATTTAGTATCATTGTACATAATATATTGAAAAAGAAAGAAGTGATATGAACGTACATACCCATGAATAAACGTTATTTGATTCTCTCACAAAGAGAATACAATAGGAACATTCATTAAATATGTTGGAGAGTTAGAAATATTTGAGTCAAAGTGAAGTTTTATGGATAGTAAATTTCAAAGTTATACCTCAAATTCACACTACACGGATAGCGAGAGTGTCGAAGTTGCATGACCACATTGGTCATATGCACATCTCCCACTTGACCGATGTGAACATGCAACTTTGACATTCCCACTATTCGTGTAGCATTTGGAGATATTTCTTTGAAGTTTATTATCCATGAAGCTTCACTTTAACTCAAATATTCTTGAGTGTCACTAAAACAATGTGCTTATGTAGTAAGAAATATATTGTCTGGAGTAAGAAACCACTCATGGAGTACAGATCTGACATTTTCTTAGGGAAGTAAGAAATAAGAATGTGTGATTAGACACACAATATATTGTCTGGAGTATGCAATCACTCATGGAGTATAAATCTGACATTTTCGTTTAGAACTGTCGCTCAATTGTTCAATGGACCATTATAGATGTACTAGAGTAATTAAATAGTAATAAGCTTGGCATATGAAGCATGTTTAAAGAAAAAACACATAGAGATTTAGTATCATTGTACATAATATAGTGAAAAAGAAAGAAGTGATATGAACGTACATACCCATGAATAATACGTTATTTGATTCTTTCACAAAGAGAATACAACAGGAACATTCATTAAATATGTTGGAGATTTAGAAATATCTGAGTCAAAGTGAAATTTTATGGATAATAAATTTCAAAATTATATCTCGAATTCACACTACACGGATAGCGAGAGTGTCGAAGTTGCATGATCACATTGGTCATATGTACATCTCCCACTTGACCGATGTGAACATGCAACTTTGACATTCCCACTATTCGTGTAGCATTTGAAGATATTTCTTTGACATTTATTATCCATGAAGCTTCACTTTAACTCAAATATTCTTGAGTGTCACTAAAACAATGTGCTTAATGAATGTTCCTGCTAAAATTTCTTTTATACAAAATCAATTAACGTATCATATATGGGCATGTAGGGTACTGTTACCTTTTTTTTTCTTTTCACTATATCATGTACATAGTGATACTTGATCTTTATGACTTTCCTTTAAAATTATTTGTCATCACCATACATCTCTAATAGTCCATTGGGCCCTAGTTTTAAAAGAAAATATTTGATTCATACAACATGAGTGGTCATCATACTATAGATAATATATTGATTTTTGTATGTGTGTCTATTGACACATCCTTGTAAGACAAAATTGAGATATTACAAAATCGTAAGACAAAAGTTTACAACAAAGAGATATTACTTCCAATTCAGTTGCTATATAAGTTAATTGAAGATTGCCTTTTGAAATTCCTAAACATATCCTTAGGCTGCAGTAATCATACACATAGAGACATAAAATTTGTTCCCATAAATTGCAGAAATTAAGCAAGTTGTATTCGCAATCAATTAAGAATATAAATAAGTGACAAAAAACATAAAATATGTTTCATAATGTTTAGATTAGAGACAATAAGTATAGAAGTTGTTGAAAGCTAATAAAATAAAATATAACTCTTAGGTGATATTTGATTGAATAATAAAGTGTAGGATAGAGCATCATTGTGCTTTATTCTTTAGAATAAACCCCATTATTCTTTGAATAAATATCCCTCAACAAAACATGCCTAAATATATGGAGAATCTATGTCTTGGCATGTCTAAAAACTACTTTATGGAATAGTCATAAGAATTTGAATTGCTCAAAACTATATTATACTTGTTTGGTAAATCAAAATAATAATGTCGGCTTGTTTCTTTGTGAATGTTAATTTAGTGGTTAATACAAGTATTTCGAAGCACTAAGGAATAATGTATAGAGGACGGTGAAGCTTAACATCCTCCACAACGAAAAAGTGGGAAAAGACTTGGACTCATGTGTCTCCCTACATTAGTGATGGAAATTTTTTCTCCGCATTTGAAAAACCTTGAGTTTGATGATTTTTATCCTTGCCCACCCCACCCTATGATAGAGGTAGGAAATGTTGAATCTAGGATTCCGAGAATGTTTTGAATGATCACAAATTTGTAAGTGAACTCAGCCTGTACTGATGAACTTGTTTGAGCTGATTTCTGTAACAGGATATATTCAAGTTCAGTACAACGGTCGACCTGAGCTAAAGGAATGGACGACCACTGCACACGTAATATATATCAGAAGAACCATATGTGTGCAGTGGGCGTCCTAAGGACATAAGCGGTCAACCAACATCAGAGGAAGAGCATATGATGAGCAGCAGCGGAGCATAAACGGTCGACCAAAGAAGAAGAGAGGCCG
>LTAE01005861.1:14911-27153 GCA_001647135.1 Pontederia paniculata | reverse complement strand
GAGAAACTCTCCGACTGAACCTCTAGATCCCCCTTGGGAAAAAGGTCAGTACACGCTGAGAGGCGGTACCCCTCTGGAACTTGGGTGTCAAGATTTATAACATTTTATCGGGATCCAAGATGGTGAGCTCTCTTCTTAGGGAGAGAGTGTGATCATGGCCAGATTACATTTGGTCAAGCCTTGAACCTCCACCGCGAGAACGGGAAGGTGAAAGGTAGAGCAACCACCGCGAGAGCGAGGTTGCCTTGACCCGTGGTGTAAGGGTCTGGACGACTTAACAAGATTTCACGACAAAGAGTAGGTGGGTGTGATTCAGAGGTGAACCCAGGATCCTGGTGTCCTCTCATCATTAAAAGTTATCTTTCTTAATTCAGCTTTCTTCATTATAAAAACCAACAAAAAAATATTATTACTGTTGATTACCCTTCAATTATTTTGGTTAGGTCTTGGACATTTAGTGTCAAGCCTCCTAACTGCGAGAGCTTGATCGAAGAATAGCAGTAATAAAAGCGTGAAAGCGAAGTTTCTCTGTGGATCGATACATGAAGTACTCGACGATTGCTGTATACTTGCGGCGATAGGAGTGTGCTAGGTTAATAAATAGTAAAATTTGAAGTGAAAAAAACCTTTATACAGAAGATTGATCATGATTAACCCTCTAACCTGTGGCCATCTTCTACCTTATCCCACACTTCGCATCATTATCATGCCTAGAACGTTTGGTATATGGGAATCATTCTATTGTGCTTTATAATATTTGTAGTTCTCAATTGATAGTAGTATATGTGGGTAGTCATTATCAGAGAAATTTATCATTTTCATTTTGTTTTGCTAGGCTATCTTGATTCATCATCGTAAAACAAGAAAAAGATGGTTGATGTCGAGTTGGGAATCCTAAAATTGCTTGATTATAGAATTGGGCACTAAAGCAATCATCATGGTGGATGCAAATACGTTCTTTATTGCTATGGAGGTTGGAGTTGAGTTATTTGTAACATTGGTCGACGAACTGAAGGCAGTAGCAACAAGTAGTAATCCTACGCACTGTTGGGACTTACTCCCCTCACATTCCACGGAACTCATCACACAAAGTATCTTATCAATAGGGTATGATGTCAAAGGATGGTCAACTGACAGTGGGTAGAGTGCTTTTGTGACTTGACCAACTCCGACTCAAATATATGATTATCTACCAATAGTTTGTTGTCCCGTCCAACTTTTTTTTGTTTAGACTCGTAGTGTTTAAGACTATCAATACTGGGTTAATTTGATATTCGAATTAAAATGGAGAGATAAATCCTCATCAATTTAATAACTTTAAGAATTGAACCTATAACAACTAGCTTCATTCAATATTGTATCACAATCTCGCTAACCAAACTTGATTATCCTTTCACCTTTTTCCTCCCTCGGAGAAACTTACTAATTTGATAGTTTGTATATGAGATATTTGATGGCCTTCCAATATTCACCCCTCTTGTATATAGTTGCATATTTTTTAATTAAAATGATGGATAATGTTGATTAATAAAAGATGTGATTATATTTTAAGCTAATTTTTAATAATTTTGAAAAGTAAAATTGCAAAGTATGTGTTTAAATTAGTATGCTCGTTTTCCTGCATAAAAAAATTTCAAGACATTCTTTTTTAAGGTTATTCCCTTTTACCAAACTATTAATTCTTTTACTTTTCACACCATCAGATATTTTACGTTAACTTTTCCTTCTTTTGATTTATTCAATTAGAATTTACCCTTTATTATCATTTAATAAGCACAAAATCTTAAAAACTATAGTTGGTCATTTAAAAAGTCAAAGAAAACTAAAAAAATATGCATTATTTTTAAAGTATCTTTTCATTATTCCTCTTTCCTTTCAAGTAATAATGAAAGGTACAAATCTAATTAAATAAAATAAAAAAGTTAATAGTGATCAAGTGAATTTTTAATAGTTCAATTAAGTTAACTAATTATTTTTTACCTTCGGAGTTGCGATGATATAAAATTAGAAATGTGGGGGCAAGAGAAGCGTTAATATATAAATGCCGCAGTGCAAAGAGCAAACACAAATAGGATGAATCGGTACCTTGCTACCTTTGAGAGGAAGCAGCTCCATCTCAAGCGCGCGAGTGACCGAGTTCTAAGGAGATACCCCTCCGAAAGAAGAACTCCTGTGAAACAACTTTTAAGAAAGGAATAAAGGACGTACATGAACGACGCTTATTACCCAAGAAAACCAAATCCCTGCTTTTATGTTATAATTCAATACATAAACCTTGTATAGAGTGCAATTGCTCATGCAAAGTTTCTGGCAAAATCTTAAGACTCACAGCTTGACAGAGAGGAACGATGGAAAGAGAACAAACTTCAACAAGGGAGAACCCAAGTCGACTGCCATTAGAGACTGCAGAGGCTCAGTGTGCAACTACTGATCCCTCCACTGGAAGCTGCTGCCTCCTGCCCTTCCTCCTCCTCAGCCTCTTAATACTAACTGCAGCTGTTCTGGCCATAATATTCGTGCTCAAGCCGAAGAAGCCAAATTTCCAGGCGCACGCAGTGTATATTGATCCTCTGAAGTTGGGTGCAGCTAATGGCACTTCAACGATTGTTTCCGTGCTCTTCTCCACTGGAAACCCCAACAAGGTTGGAATCATGTATCGTTCGTCTCAGCTGGGGCTCGTGTACGACGGCAAGGCCATGGGCATTGTGGACGTTCCAACGTTCTATCAGCCGCCGCGCAGTGCGAACCTCAGCGTTCTCATGCACGCGGTGCTTGAAACGGTGGACATTGGCGAGTTTGTAAGAGAAGGATTGGAGCAGATGTCTTCGAGCAGTGGCGCTGAGGTTAGAATTGTTGGTGGTGTTGGAGCTCAAGTGCATGTCTTCAGTTTTAACCTACCAAAGCTTGAGGTTTGTTTAATCATCTTGTAAGCATCTAACATTTGATATTTGCAGCTAATTCTTATTTATCTGGTATGTTTCTTTTAGGTATCGCTCGACTGCAGGATCAACGTAAAGAATGAAGCTGCCACTCTCATCAGAGAACTAAGCCATATAAAAACACACAAAGTATGGAGACATAAGATATAAAACTTGTGACTTGTCATGACAATAAAAACTAATATATTCTATGTGATCTGATGCAGGCATTGGTGCTTTCCAACTTCCCACGCATCTCGCAAAAATGTTCGTTTGGTTTTTTTATGTGAACTGGGCTTATTCCAACTTCCCACGCATCTCGCAAACTGGGCTTACTTGGGTTCAAAACAGTTGGAATTCATATTTTGGATCCTCTTAAGACTTTGGAGTTTGGAAGTGTACAGTATTAATTATTTCTTCAATGTAAAAAGAAAATTTTCTCTTGGGATCTACTGCCCTTTTCCTTTCTAATCATTGCATGTTCCATATATGATTATAGAGCTCTTAAGAAGAAATACAGTAACAAAGAACTGAAGTTGAATGATTAACAAAATTGGTAAAGATCCCACAGAAGAAAAAAAAAATATGAAAAGAAATATTTATCCAACTATAAGCCCAAACAGGGCAATCAAGGAAATTATTATTAGACAGAAAGTGCATATATATACATCATCCATGTGTCATTCGATATATAATAACTGTACAGTGTATTATGGCTAGTATCTATAATACAATGCATATGCCTGCTCTGATAGCAAACCACATTTATAAGCTTGGGATAAATTCATCCGTGGTAAATCGAAAGATTTGACTGATGATTGAAGGCCTTCAAAACAGAAGAATTATGTACACCAAATCCCATGCTGGAAGCTAATATTTTAGTACCGAGTAAAGATCATGCAAGGCAGTATATAATGGTGCAGCAGCTTTGGGTCTCTCCACGGTCCCAAGAAGAATATCATTAGTCGTCAGATAAGGATCACCATAAAAGCATGTATTAGTATCCAGCCGTGTCATCACAAGGTTACCCTCCAGAGACACTCCAACAAAAGCACCTGTTCATGCACACTGCAAAATTAATTCCGTGATCTCACAATAGTATATTAATGACATTAGAAATATGGGTAGTATCAAAAGTTAATGTAATAATGAACCGAAATTCGTGAAACCCATCACCGGAGAGGTAATAACTGTGTCAGAAAACTTATATGAAGATATGTATTTCATCATGTCATCTCTTTTTATCTTCAATAGACACCTAAAGTTGACATGCAGAGCCCTCATGATGAATTACCTTTGCTGCAACTGTATGTGTAACACATGCCTGACCCTTTTTCTCCTGCTCGAAGATCTGCTTCCAAGACTCTGCCAACAGGCCCTGCTGCAGCACTCAAACCTGCCCCAAGAGAAAAATGCATGCGACTACAAAATGTTTTAACCGATTTAGATCCATGAAGCACAATAATGAAGTCCATCAGCTCCCCTCCAATCTTGCATGGTAAACAGTAAAGATAAATTAATACAATAAACTAACATCTTCTGATACAGATCAAAAGGTTCAAAGATTATGCTTTCTGATGGCAAATGGTGTGCCACTTTTGAGGATGGAGTTCATGCCTTATACTCGTCATAGTTTACATTGAGGAAATATTGCATAGAAAAATAATTTTAGATGTTAATTTTCTACACAAGCAGCTTCAGGCACCAAGAGTCTCAAAATTATTTCTAAAAAATTCAAAGAAAAAGACTCCAAAATATCTTCTGACTTGGTACTGGGTCCACTAGCTTTTTTTCAAATCCAATATGCACGACAATCATCATGTGGACAAAAATGAAAAAAGAACTTTTAAGAATATTCCAAGAACTCTATGCAATGAAAACATAACTCCACACTTCACCAGTCACCAGCAACTAGACTACCTTTGCTAAAGCTTCTAAACTCTTCGACAAAAGAGGAAATATTTAAGAACAAAATTACATTTTTCAATCTGTACCTGTGCTCCCCAACCCATACCAACAGATAATAAGGAAGATGGAGCAGACCATGACCCATCTGACCTTTTTGCAACAACCAGGCCAGTACCAATCTTGTAAGTAAGAATTGCCCCAACCTTTGCAACTGTTAAAATAGCAAGTCCTTTTGCTCCTTTTAGGACTGCCAGGGGGATGGATCTTTCAGGATTTAACTGTGCAACCTGAAATGTAAGAATCATTACGAAAGAATGAATAATGATTATCTGTATATATATGTGTGTCTCAGGAATGCATAAAAAAATCTGTACAATTGATATTTAAAATAAATAATTGATATTGGACACACATACGTGGTGGTGGATAGCTTACCTGTATATAACTCCTTAGAGTATTGCTTGCCTTGTATATCTCATGCTCCATAGATAAGCCAACAGGGAGATTTAACCACCCTCTAGAACATGTCCAATCCATAACATCGTGTTTTGCTGATTGCATGGCGTTGCTAATGGAGTTTATCAATATGCCCTGCAAAGGATCTAGTCTATCATAGCATGCATCACACACTCTTTGAGGATCTCGTTCTCGAAACTTAACTGGCAATAAACATCTGCCTTTCGTGCATGATCTACAAAATATATGCCCACAAAATCGGCAATGATGCCTTCCTCGGGTAAGAGCAGTGAAAGGTGAAGAACACTGCATACAAACATTAGCATGGCTATCTGGCAGCCACTCTGGTGGATCAGCTTCTAGCACTTCCTTGTAAGCATTATAGTTGATAGTCTCTGCCTGGAGCAATGATGGTGCACTCGGTATGTACACTGATGAATGCAAGAAACTACCACCATTGTCTTCTGAACCCAAAAATAATCCAGATTTAGTAGAATTTTGTGGAACTGGAACATCACTTTGGTCTTTGTTCTTCCCAGTAAGAATTGCCACCAGGCCAATCAGTACATTCTTCAAATTTACTTCAACTTGTGCCCTAGGCTGTCCTTGGTGATTAACAACATCAGAATTGTACCTGTCTGGCAAACCAGAATCAAGTGAAAACTGGTGTGGAATTTGCTTTAGATAGCCTAGCGCAGAAGTGAGATTCTTCTCAGGATCAGACCATAGGTCAGACACGAAATCATCGACAAAATGGTTTTCTTTGTTGATCTCAGAAAGTGATGCATATGAAATTTTGCTTTTTGATGTAGCCATTCATTTACTTCAAACTCAAATACTACAACTGTATTGAGCTTTCAATATGAATCACTAAATAACTTTAACAATCCCTGAAAATATCAGGATTTTGAAACTGTGAGCATAAATGACAATAACTTTTACTATTTGACATACAAAGATAGGCTACACAAGAGGCAAAAATATTAACAAGATGAAAGTCCTGTAATGCCTTCCCTGAGCGTCTTCCATCCCAGAATAAAAGAAGAAACATGCGTTTGGCCATCCCATGGGACCACTCTATTCTATTTGAGAAATAAAGGAATCCTGCAATGCCTACGGTTTAGAATCCATGTGTATTCTAATGTCATGACAAAGGTGAAAAGAGAAATGCCAAGCTGGAGATCTCAACAGAGTCTCCTCAGCATCAGCAGGTAAATAAAATAAACCTATTTTCAAGAGGCAAAACTAGAGCTGAGAAAGTATCAGATGGCATTGGTATCTAGATGCCTTCAATCCCTAATTCCTCGAGTTTGATAGGGGCAAAGCTCAATCCCATCGTTCTGAAGCAGACATCCCAAACAAGAACCCTCCTTTTTCGCTCACAGGATTGGTAAAATTCATGTAAGCGGCTAAATTTCAGAAATATAAGATGAAGCAATAAAATATTTAGAATTAGAACCCCTTACAGGGCAAAGCAAATTAACCCTAAAGTTTTATATTTAACAATATAAGCAGCCAATTGCACATACAATCCACCATCTTAAATTGGATTGCCTACTAACTATTTGATGCCCAATTCTTAAAAATTATAAATAAAAAGACCCCACCAATAACCAAAGTTGCCAAAGAGCCCTCCTTTTTCGCTCACAGGATTGGTAAAATTCATGCAAGCGGCTAAATTAAGATGAAGCAATACACAATATTTAGGATTAGAACCCCTTACAGAGCAAAGCAAATTAACCCTAAAGTTTTATCTTTAACGATATAAGCAGCCAATTGCACAGACAATCCACCATCGTACAAACGATAAAATTAGATTGCCTACTAACTATTTGATGCCCAATTCTTAAAAATTATAAACAAAAAAGAACCACAAATAACCAAAATTGCCAAAGCACCGTAACAAATTTTGGGGGCAAAACAACACAGCGAACAGAGGCGACTAAAAAAGAGATACTGTGACCCAAAACTGCAATAAAAATTGGAATTTACATTTGATTTGAAGAAGGCTCACCTCGACAGTCTCGAATGAAGAAAAAGAAAAAAAGAAAAAAAAGAGCTCTTCAAGGGAAACGTTACGCGGAGGGAAGCAATGCGGCAAAGTCAGGCGGATAGGAGTTGTTAACACTTAATAAAGGAACTTTGCAGATCGCCCCTCGCCTTGTGTTGATATTGCATAACAGTAACAGTCGGCCCAGAGGCATTTTCTCGTGTTTAAATATCATCATCAAATCGTATTTAATTCAAATAAATATTATTTTTTGTTTTGGATTATAAAAGAATATTGTTATTTTTTCAAATAAAAAATAAAAAAATTTTATTCTATCTGAAATCTCAATTTCTTTGCCTCGATAAATATCAATATTACAAAACGTATATATATATAATCGGTTATTGAACTATTTTGTTTTCTCTTGATATCATATTCGTAATTTAGATTTTTGAAATAAAATTATCAAAATATTGTATAATAGTATTTGAGGTTCTCGAGTTGAAATTTTCATAAATATTAATTCTGGACCAATGAGGATTGAGATGAAATAAAAAATGTTTATCCAAATCTCAAGTTTGATTATTATGTATGGGAAAAAATTTATTGGGACTCTTAATTGTCATCATGCATGTGACTCAAGACACCAAGATTATAGTGGGTCGTGCAACTTTTTGTCTACTAATTCTTTCTTTCAACTTATATACCTATTTTTAAATTATGTAATCAATTTGATTTTTCTTAGATTATTATCTTTACAGTAGTTTTCTTTTCTAATTATTATCTTAATTTTTTTAGAATCATTTAAACTTATGTTTGTTTATAGCTTTAATATTATTATTATATCATTCATATATAATCAGCATGCCTTAAATTTTTTATTTTATTTTTTTTCATAATGTGTTATACCAATTTATAAAAATTACATATAATATGTTGTGTTATATTAATTTAGGAAATACACATATATATAATATCTTTGATTAATTATTTATATTTATTGAGGATTTTGCATTTTTTTTCTTTTTTTTCTTTCTCTTAAATTCAATTCATCAATATTTTTCAATCATATAACAAATTGTATTATTTTTCTATATTTTTATTTTAATCTTTTTAGTTATTACTTGCACAAAAGGTTTATATTATGTTAGATATTATGAAACCAACATTGACATATTTTTTATATTTTAATACAGATTTCATATATTTATTTAATTAATAACTAAATTTATTTAATATATTTATATAGTCATCATGCATTATGTAGTTTAATAATTAGGTCTACATAGCTATATATATTCTTTAATCATTGGTAATGACTTTTTATTTTTTTAATAAATTTCAATGCTCATTTAATCTCTTCACAAAATCACCTTTCATCTCTATACTTAATAGTGAACCCACTGAAAATATTTTTGACTCCGTCCCTACATCCAACCTAGTGCCAACGTGAGTTAGACGAAAAATGGTAATAAAAAAATAAAATAGTATTAAAAAATATTTGTCAATATCCAGTTAGACTCATAGGTTATGTTTAACACATTTTTAAAATAGTGTCTATAATAGTGTGTAGCGTATTAATTATTTAAGATGTTTAACAAATATAATTAATAATAACGATAAGCGATTGAACACAATGTTTTAAAACGTTAGAAAGATCAATAGTTACAAGTATATTAAAATTTATTTATATATATATCCTCAAAATATTTTAATATTAATTATTTTCATTTATATGATACACTTATTCTACACTATATGATCATTTTGTTATTTATTATTATTTTATTAACTTATAAATCACTTGATCAGCTATTTATTTTATTAATATTAAAATAGATAAAATAAAAAAATGATATTTAATTTACATAGATTAATGTAAACCCTTTAAATAATTATTTATATTTTTAATTATTTATATTTATTAATCGATTAAAATATTATATTTATCAAATACTTTTATTATTAAAGTTAATAATTAACTTACTACTCTTAATTTCTAATTTTCAATCGCTAATCGTAATAATTACTAGACCCAGGTCCATTTTACTTTTGAACACAGCGCCCGCTTTCTTTCTCATCCCGTGGGGGGCACAACGTTGCACAAGGTTCCCCGTCGCTGGCGGCAGGCATCCGACGGCGGGGCGGCGGCATCAAACAGTGGCCGGAGTTGTAGAGTTTTTAATAAGAGTAAGGGTTCGATGTTTTCCTTAGAAGTCTTTCGAATTGACGGCCTTCGGGTCTCAAAATCCAGAATTTGTTGCTGTTCAAATTCGAAAGTAGCACTTTTTTTTTCAATAACTGAGAGGATTCAAATGCTAAAAGATTCGATCTTTATGTGTTTGTCTAGATTTTCTGGTCCTGGGATGGGATCATGGGAAATACTAGTAAAAGAGTGGACATTCAAAACCTTCTCTCTCTGGGTGATGATCTACTTGGAGTTCTGAAGAACAATAAGGACGCCGATGGCCTGATGAATGCATTGGATGGGGAAAAGGTGCTTTATTTGTCTTGCCAATGTGATGCTGATGAGATCCATATCCTGTTGGAAGGTTGAATTCCCCTCAACTCTTGTAGCTATACACTCTAGGATGGTAATCTGCCTGATTAAGTTTCATTCGAAATGCCTGTGGAATGCATTAGGCCCTGAAGAGTTGAGCCTTTCAGTGACCTATCAGAAAAAAAAAGAACTTTATTTCTGAAACTGGCATTGAGGTTTATTTTGATTACAACAGATGATATTTTGCATGAAACTCTTCTAGGGAAGTTTGATCATGAGATTTTACTTATTAGAGTAAATCTGACTTTCTAACAAAAAAATTTAATTGTGTTTATATACCTTGTTTCCTAGCAGATTATGAGAGAAAAACACATATTTGCAAAGAGAAGATTGAGAAGACGAAAGATGATACATATTTTAACTCAGAATTGAAACATCTTCAACATGAATTGGCTGGAAAACTGCAAGAGGAACAGCTGTTACGGAAGGAATTAAGATAAGACCTAGCCTGTTTCAGTTTTTATGATGATTTTACACCTAGTTGGTATTTACTGATTGATTGCTGATTTACCCTTTATATGCTTCAACACAGCCATTCATGATGAGTTGGCAGGTTATGAACGTCAGCGCCTCTCAATTGAAAAGAAAAAGGAAGTGGTAAAGAAAAGAGAGAAAGAACTTAGAAAAGCAAAGTGAGTATCTGATCTCATTCTCTTTGAACCAAATTTAAACCTTTTTAGTTAGTAGATATCCTTTTTATAAGTTTAAATCTTGGTATCCAATAGATTCCCAACTACGAATTTAGTCCTTGGCGGGGAACATAAAGACTTCAACCTCTCGCAAGACGAGAGATTCGATCTTGAGACCTCTCATTCTGAAGTTCAATCTGCTACTAGTTTTTTTTCTTTTTTTCAGTTAGGAATCAATCTGCTGCTAGTTGAACCAACTGTTTACACTCTTTAATATCTTTTGATAACCACCCCTTTTTACCAGTTTGCGCAGCTTGACACTGTTGCACAAGGACAATTTATCATAAAACAGAAAGAGACTGGAAAGGGATATTTTTAGTTAGCAAATGTCATTAATTAGTTCGTTACCATCTTAGTTTATTCATAGTTCCATTCTATATCCCTGTTTCTCTGATCTTTCAAACTTGATATCATCTTGGTTAATCAAATTAATTAATTGCTTTAGAACATTTAGTTATACTTTACAAACTAAATTTCCCTTTTTTGTTTACTTGCAGAGATTTGTTGTCAATGTGCGCTTCAGTTACAAATGTAATCCCAAATTTAGAAGATCAGACAAAGATATCCGGTTGTATCCTTTCCTACAAAACTAAGTCCTGTGATGTGTTATTTTCATTATGTTATCATCTCTGCCATGCAGTTTCTTGTACTTTGAGAAAAGATAACATGCTATAGGGCATTACTTTGATGTTATCCTTAAGAGCAATTAGATGTGGTTGAGAGAAGCAAGAAGAAATTTGTGAAGTTCGAGTTTGAGAAGATAGAATCTCCTGTTCATGTTTGCAACAAACTGTGGAAGACGCCTTAGATGTGGAGTCCGCATTGTTGTACCATTCTTTTTACAAGAACCTTTCACTAGCATGTATACCGGCGATGAAAAGAAGAAAATAAAATGTTCAAAAGCAGGAGTTTGAGTTTTCAGCTATTCACTATTTATAAAATATAACAGTCTTGTATCTTGATTCTTCAGTTCATATTTTTAGTTTCTTTGGCACTCTCCCTTCCTATAAAGACACAAGTATTATAAGTAATTGGATGGTACAGGGAATGAAGCTTTTGTACTTTATAGACTAGCTGCTCATGCAATTCCCGGTTCCAAATCACCACCATTCTTCTCAACATGATCACTGATCAACTCATTCTTCTCAACATATTTCAGGTGATTCTGAATTGTTTGATAACTTTCTTCATGACCACTGCTTCAAATCTGCAACATTTTGACAAATTTGAATACAGATTTATAATGCACCAGAAAAAATCGTTATTTGGTAGAAGGTTTGAATTGCGTACGAGTGCTTATTTGGAATAGAACATTTGTCTTGTAATTACGTAGTATATATCACACTACAGATGTAATATCTGCCCCAAAATAGAAAATGAAAGAAAACAAAAATAAAAAGAAATGAGACAAGTGGTGGGACCCAGACCCACTTAAAAGCATTTTAATTGGACCACCAACTCCACCCAAATTCACCCTCTTGCACTATATAAGCTCTCGTCAGATTTTTAGTGTCTCTCTCCTCTCATTTGGAATGTTACAACATGGTAAAATCAGCCCCAAAAGCCCTAATCCGAAAATGGGTCTTGATCCTTCCTTGTCCAACTGCAAATCTAGAAGAAGAAGAGGATCAATTGGTGCTGGAACAAGGAAAGAGAGCTGTTGGAGCATAAGGAAGAAGGAGAAGAAAAGACACCAAAGGATGGAGAGGAGAAACTTGATA
>LTAE01005861.1:0-13416 GCA_001647135.1 Pontederia paniculata | reverse complement strand
GTCATGTTTACACATATATATTGACCATATTGATAGATTGTTATTGACATTGTCATTGTTATATTGTTATAAATGCATATAGAGTATGATATGCTAAGAATTGATTAAGTGTCGAACTCTAAAGGATGACAATGTGTCATTCATATTGTTATGACTTACATACTGGGCGCAAGCTCATGGGATGGATTTTCCCTGCACGTATCCTGCAGGTGGTTGATCAAATTGAGGATCAATGATGGATTGAAATCGATAATCAAGCTCATGATCGATTGACCTTGCACATGATTAAGTTAAGTATAGAACATCTTATTTAATTGTTATTAAACTTCCGCTGATTTTATATAAGTCTTAATGCCATATTTATTCTTGTTGTAGGTCAAATTTGAAGAGGAAAGTATTGTATCGATGTGGCGTCTCGGGAACCATCGAGCCGCGTGTCGAATATCGATTCGGCCGCGTTCGAGGTGTCGTTCTCGGGGCGTTACAACAGAAACCACCTGCACAATTTGATACAACATGAAGCTTCACGCGTTCACTGGCACATCCTTGATCAGCTTCTCATCAAGAATGACATAATGGAGCGCCTTCCTAAGCATCGTTCTTGTTGCTGTGTCAACTGCCAAAGTGTCTGAGCATGCATGAGACTGAAGTAGAATGAAGAGTACTAACACAAGTTGGGACTACGAAGAGTGCCATCAACAGACGTTTCGATGTATTAAAGATTCCACCAAATGGAGATACTTGAGGACATAAAACATGTCTCAGGATCACAGCGACTCTCGGGGCCATCAAAGTTAGAGGCAGTTGCAGAACTCATAAACACCAGCCTGTGTCATTTACCTGTCAGAACAAACTTCCAAGTATACCTGTGGCAATGTAAAGGATGACAAAATGTGAGACATCACACAACAAAGGGAATAACTTGTGTTTCAAACTGAAGCATCACACTAAAATCCCTCTGATCTTTCTTTCCACTTAAAGAAGTCGACCTCAGATTCAGCAGTCTTGTTGAAGACTTCTCACATCCTTCTGATGTTGTAAGGTTCAATAAGATACAAAATGGCAAAGGCAACAACAATAGTAACTGATCCTCAAAAGACCAGCACTAAATTTAAATGTAGGATCAAACTCTAGATGAAAAAAAATGCACACTGACGAAGAAATGGAACTTTATTTCTGCATCTATAAACGTATGTTTAACATAGTACAAAATCTTGCCTTAAATACATCAAGGTGATCTGAGCATTGAGTACATTTGGTGGTATTTACATTGATAATGAACTGTGGCCGCCATACATAGATGAAAAATGTATATGGGAAAAGAATTCTTATATACTCACAATGCTATGAAACTACTGGTAACCATAAAATTGTGGCCATTTACGTAATTTTACAAGATGACACTTGAGAGAAAATGCAGGCCGCATAATATTTACAAACGAAGCAATTGTATCTTCCTTGTGCCTGTGTTTCATTCTGCGCCTTCCTCTCCTTAAATGTTCTTGTTAATTCTTGACCGAACTTGCAATCCAGAAGGTCAAAATGGAATCAAGCTTCATCAATAACACAAAGTATTACCATGAGAAACCCAATGCACAAATCTGTCGGAAAATTCCCTAACCATAGCAGCCTTTTGGACAGCCTCATAAGCTGTTTCTTTTTTCGCCAGTCTTCCCTGCGATAAAATTGAAAGTTAGATAATAGTGAGCAAAACATGCAGTGATCTACACCAATATTCGTGGTACTCCTGATCAAATAAAGTAGCAACAATTGAAGGATGCAGGTAATCTCAATCAGACAAGCAGCCTGTGCATGAAATGAGTTTAAGAGACCGAACACCAAATATGATTACTAAAATTTGTTTGTTTGAGATGTTAAAAATGAAGCCAGCTAGCATCCCTCCAGTAAATGAAACCACTACCCTGTTCCGAAAAGAATGATGAAACTCATGAATTGAAATCTAGTCCATTTGAAATGCTAAACCCACTTTGCGTTAGCTTAACAGTGACATTGATTATTGTTTGTCGTTAACTATAATTGAGAACTATGCCATTTACTATAATTGAGAACTTTGAAGCGGAGAAGCTGGACAATATAAGCATTTATATCTACTGAATTCTGGACATTATAAGAAATTAACCTTTAAGCTTGATCCATTCTCACAATGATGCAAAGCCGTTTCTGAAACTATGCCATTGAGAAAATTTTCACTGGAAAGCATCTCACTTGGAGTACTCGAAACTGTAGACCTGCAAGAAGATAGTGCAATAATTTTAGATGGGAAAGACACGTTATGCTACAAAAGGTGGTCATGTAAGTGTTGTCCAATTACTGATAGATGAAATATCAATTTCATATATTGTGTGCTTACAAGCATGCACAACCAAGGACATCAAATAATTTACTATCCCCGAAGCCCCCCTTTATTCACAGAAAAGGAAATGTTTGCCATCCTCCCTAAAATCCTGTACTCCAAATATTGTTTGTCCTTATTTGCGTTGACCATTATATAGCTATTACTGCATATAGTTTTAACTTAGAAATAAAGCCTTGCCTCCCATACCCCACCCTCAACACACACACAATAAGCTAGACTCTAGATTGAATGTTTATTATTTTCTAACAAATATTTTAATAGCTCTTATAAATTTTACTTTATATTATTTCTGTAATATTAGATTCAGTCACTTAAATGTTCTTTTCTGGGTCCGTCCCTGTGAACATATAGATGCAAATAAGCAAACATGATCATAGCTGCCAAATAGCAAAACAATCTTCACAGAAGAAACAAAGAAATTTGCAAAATGCATCACTTTTGGAATCATAGGAGCTACATTTTTCGGATTTACCAGTCATAAGTTTCTTCTTCGCATGAATTACCAGAAGATGAAAGCCAATCAAGATCAAGAAAATTTGAGTCCCCACTTTCATAGAAACAAATGTGTTCAGCATCTGCAAAGAGCTGCCTTCGAGGCATGGAAGAAGTATGCCTAGAAAATATAGACAACCAAAATAAGTTTGCTGGGATGAATGTTAATCAAATTTGTCACGAACATCATCAAAGATCATGCAATGCATACTTAGGAGAGAATAATGAACAGAAAACAACTTAACTCGTTATTACCAAGCCATAGACAATGAATTACACAATAAGAAAGGGAAGATTGTTTCTTCAAGAAATAAAAAGATTTAGTAACTGATGAACACAAATTAGGTGGTATTTTGAACCACTGGCTAAGATTATACAGAATTTATCTAAAACTTATTACTAAGTTGTCATTCAAACTGAAGAAATCATAGGCAGGAATTTCTTTAAATTCTATGAGGAAAATCAGACGGGCTGACCTATAATAATATACATCACTTCTGCGAGTTGATATTTCCTTCTTTGAATCAGATGAGTTGGAGTATTTCTTCTGACCAACAGTATGGATGGACAAAGACATATTACTCTTGTGAAGAATATTGCCATCTGACTGAGACCTTTTAACCAGTGTCCTATAGAAAAATCAAAGTTTACTAAACAGATCCGAACTCTTGACAGGTAATGACTATGTAGTTCAAAAGAGGCAAAAGAAAAGTTTGAATGATCCCACTTATTGGTAGGTCATAAAACCTCCAAGTAGCAAACATAAAAAAACATGTTTAAAAGTACCTCCCATCTTCATCACCAAAACCATGATCCCTCTTCCCTATACTCCAGTGCTGATCAGAATCGAGTTCCCATATTGCTGGTTTACCCTCTTGAGGCTGGAAGTAGCCAAGGAATCTACATTTAGCAAAGCCAAATTAGTGAGTATTTGTATGGATGTATTTTATGTCAAAAGAACTTAATTCCTAAGGGAAAATGACAAAAAACCTAAAAAATTCAACAAAATTGTAGTAACAACATACAGATTTATTGCAGCCTGCTTTTCAGCGTCCATATAGGCATTGCTGTAATATCTTTGAAGCGTTCTAAGAAACTCCTGAGATTGTGTTGCAGCTTTACATTGGCCTCTTCTTGCAGAGAAAATCTAACAAGAAACATAATTTGAAGTTATTTTGAACTGCAAGAAGACGTTCAACATTTTTTCTTTCAAAAAGATAAAAAAGGAAAGGATATCAAAAGAATGGTCATGGTGGCTCATTTCATTGGTTGTGAACTGGCAAAAATACTGTATTCCCCGTGAGTTGAAACAAATGCTGAGTCAAAAATAAAAATGGCATTCATAAGGAGATACAATGCATTACTTTGACTTTATATTCCAGTTTCACCTATCTATTTCTCAAAGAGAAAAGGCAATTCTCAGCATAGTTAAAACATTCAATCGATGAAATAGTAAATGATAACACCCATTTCAGATTACATTGTTAGTCAATCCAACATGAGCCAGATACCAAGTATAATTGAGTTATTGGAGCTTCTTCATTAACAAAAAAATCTTAGCAGGAACAAGTGATTATAATGCTTTTTAAGAGGAAACTGGCAATCAACAATAAGTATAGTGGATGATCAAAACAATAAACAACATTCAAATGTATACCTTCTTATGAGCGGCAGAACCACCATACTGTAAAGCAAGAGTGTCACCCATTGTCTCGTAAAATGTCATCAAATCATCAGCTAAACGAGAATCAAGATCAATTCTTGGAATGCTGATCAAGTTCAAGGCATAAAGTTGATGGCCAAGTGCAGCTAAACCATAGGCATACTGAGCAACATTTGTGCGATCTAAACAGTCTATACAATTTGTGCGCAAAACACCATTCTGAAGTCTAAGTGGTTTAATTAAACAAACACCGCTACTACTAAATCTAATCTCTTTAGTTTCCTGCCCCAATGTATCAGAACCCACTATATTATCCTCTTGAAACATGTCCCCTGACATCTCAAAATCATCTGTACTATTGGTAGTGTTGCTAGTATCATTGCTGTAATTGTAACACGATGAGTCAGCAACATCATCAGTCCTGAAAATCAACAGCAGGCATATTTAAGGAAATGTAGACAATAAGAAACTAAATCAACTACAGACAATAAGAAATTATAAAAAAATGAGAAACTAAGTGAGTAAATGGACAAAAGAACTCGTAGGAAGTGTATATAATTTGAAAGCAGTTGGAAATGTCAATCATGATGTCATTGCTTCGATATTCCAAGAAAAAGAATAAGCAGTTAAAAACTTTTAACACAATCGGCCTATGATTTTTACATACACATAATTTCTGTTAGAAAGAGTCCAAGAAACACCATAAAGTTCTCCTTAATTCACCTGTATTGCTACGGGAAAAACTTGTGGTTCCTAATCTTGGTAAGCATCCAGCATAAATAGTGTTTATAAGAGATTAAAACTGGGTTAAATGGTAATGCGAGCACATAACTCTTCCAGAAGTTCAACTGAAATGATCCTTCATGGTAGTAGAAACCTAAAATACTATAGCTCTACATAAGAAACTTAACACAAGTTTCCATGATGAACATGATGGAGCTATTTCTCATAGAACTAGAATATAAGTTTTGCTTTTTATTCAGACATCCATCCTGTGTTGAATTCATCGAAGAATAATAACCAAATCAAGCATACCAACACTTTACTTCTAAGGAATTATTATAAGAAGAATGAACATTCTATTGATTGCAACATTGTGGATCATATTTCATAAATTGAACTTAACTATAAAAACAGAATAATAACTTACAGAACAATAGGCCACCTTAAGCAACTTTCAAGGTGCAAAGCAGGAGTCATTTCACAATGGAAGAAGCCCGTTAGATTCAATATATTTGTTGCCACAAAACCCATCCATGCAAGCACAGCCCTAGCCTTTCTGCAGTAATTCTCCGGTTAGGATCATCATTATAGTCACCCAAATTTCAAGTAAATAATAGTTCCTAGATAAATACTTGAAAACTGAAATATGTTGCAAAAAGTTGAGTACCTGCGAGAGTGTCTATGAAGATCCCAATGTAAGTATTTTAAATGACCTTCCTCCAATAGGTTATTGTTTATGAACTCAATGGCATTAGAAAACTCTCCACGGAGAATAGATTCTCGAGGCTTCTTTTCTTCTGACTGTTAAAATGAATCCAAATCATAAAAGAGGCTATCAGACTAAAAGTTCGACTACCAATATTTCACAATTTAAAGATACTGATACCTTAATCAAGTTTAAAATAATTATAGGGTGTCCGTATCTCTTTAGAAGATTTTCAAAATGAAGGCGAGTAGCTTCGTAATCTTTATCTCGTCTATGCACTGCAAAAGATAAACTATTATTACAATCTAACAACTAATGCAAAAGGATTACAGAACATGATAAAAGGTTAAGTCACAAATCATGATAGAAAGTTTTAGAACATACAAACTATATCTGGTTTGAGATTCAGTTTTGATGTTTCCTGTGACCAAAATAAAGGAATGGAACCTCGATTCTGAACTACTGAACTAATATGTGTTGGAATGCTCCCAGGAATTTCTTCAACAGCAATTTGTTCCGTCTCAACATCATTTGCTACTCTACCCTTGTCATTGACACCACGCTTTAGATATCTGACCCACAAACAGAGATTCATGTCATATTGTAGGAGGTGAAACAAAAAGAAGTAAAATAAACTGAAATAAGTATAAAATCTTTATTTGATACTTGGATTAACCTGCATTTAAAGTCATGAAAGCATATAAGTGTGAACATATAAGTACCTTGTGCCAGCATAATGACGTGAGCGCCTGGCAATAAGTGTCAATCGAAAATCTCTCCCAGATATTGAAAGTTTTTCCTGCATTAAAAAAACACGCTCATCATCTATGAAATGAAAAGAAAGAAAACTGCCGGCATATGTCAAAGACAAAGTGATATAATATGCCAGAAAAAAAAGTGATCATCCATAAAAAATAACAAAATAGATCATATTCAAACTTAAGCCAAGAAAGCAACACGTTCTAAGAAAAGTGATAATAAGATCTTCATGTACCTTCTCAGTATATAGAATATGTAGCACTGAGCAACAGAAAAAAAAAATCTTATTTGATTCATTTAAAATGTTGAATTACCATCCCTACAAATTTTAAACTCAACTTATCTAATCATACCTGCTTGAAAAATCCATATACTAAAGCAACAGTCCATAGAGTATTCTTGACATGATTACGGAAATCACTAGTCAAGAATTCATTCCACACAAACATTGTCTCATATGTAATCTGGCTCTTTTGACTGTCACAAACATTCTTCTGCAGACTTCGCATGATTTGGTATGAGTAGCTAAAGAAGAAATCTTTTGTAAGGTCTACTTTGCACAAGAGCTTCTTGTATCTGTATAATCCATAAGAAAAGGAAGTCCTTCAATTTCAACCATATGTTGAGTTAAATTCTTAACAGTAAGAGCACAAATTAACAAATAATTTCATCATGGATAATGATGTTAACAAAGGAATAGAGAACTTTAAAAGTGCAAACAAAGAATGTAACCTGATACAATATATACAAATCTTAAGATAAGTCAGAACAACATGAAATTATCTCAAGATGAAGATAGCAAGCAGTGGAACTTCAAGCACCCAGTAAAGAAATTTTCCGCTCAGAAGTTTTTCACTGCAGTGAATATCTTCATTTGGGAAGCTAATGGAACATGCTCTCTTAAAAGAAAAGAGTCATCCAAAGACTATTAAGCAAACTGACTGATGCCAACTTGGTTCATTAGTGGTATATAGAAAGCCAAGATAAATTCGGAACAATTTCTTTTTTTAGTAATTATCTGCTTGAAAGTAAATAAATTGGAAAACTAATTCAAACATCAGTCGATACCAAAAATTTGCATTAGGTTTCCTAGAATTTTCATCTCACACATGTACAACGTCAAGAAACTTTCAAGTAATGGCAATAAGCATATCCTACAAAAATGCCACAGATATAGATCTGTATTACAGGAAGAGAAAACAAAGGACCTGTTCTCAATCCTATAGTTAACCACATTAGACTGAACAGAAGAATTCGGAAGTGCAATCATTTTGCTCTTTGACACAGCATAGACAATGTGGCCGCATATAGTGCCAATTTGGCGCCTTTCAGTTATGAGTAGCATGTAGTAGGGCCCCAAGAACTTAATGAACCCTGAAACGGTAACTCCATTGTTAAAGTTCTGAAGAAAAGAAATCACAAGTTGAAAGAAGTAATATAAGAAATGAATCACAACTAAACTGACCAACAATGCCATAACAACATGTAACAAACTTCAGTCCACCAGTTGACTTGTTCCCTTCATCTAAGCGGCTCAACAGCTCTTTACACTCATTTTCTGAGTATGTAGTTGAGTCCTCACAAATATTAAGTTCCAAAGGCTCTGACCTATCAATCTTCAACACTCTCCAAACAGTTTTCCTCCTGTTTCTTCCAATCATATAAAATTTCTGTAGCATTATGCATCAAAGGATACCCGTAAGAGATTTGTCATGGACAAAACTGTCACATGGAAGGGCTTTTTCAAGTACTTTTTACCGGGGGAAAAGCATGGAACTTTTCAATTTCAGAACAGCTCCGGATCTACTCATGAAGTGTGAAGAATGTCATTCAAATAATGAATTCATGCTGAATATTTTTTTTATGTTCATTCATATATCATATTATAGTTATACCAAACACTTAGATATCCCAGAAGAATCAACATGTTAGCCGACCAATAATGACTTCATGTTAATATCAGTCACTGAGAATATGTTTCTTCATATGTCATATTATACATATACGGATATACCAAATGCTTATGGATATTGGAAGAAGCACTATGAGCATAAAAATCAAGGCGCACCTACTACTTCTGAATAAATGAGGAAATTATCCATGGTCAACTAGGCATTGTACATACAAATGAAACTCCATCTCAGTCCTAAAATTTCCAGCTAATACATTTGTTGAGACAGAAAAAGCATCTACAGTAGAAATTTTATATTAACTTGCAAGAGATAAAGAAATTGACAGCACAAAGGTGAGAGATAAAAGAAAAACTAAGACATTTGTTAATATTACATGAGGGAAATGAGGCAAGATCACGATAATGCATATTCCACATCAATTTTATACAAAAGTCTAAAGAGATATATTATTAGGGAGCTAGAACAATAAAAAGGACTTTGTTAGCAGGAATATACTATAAAAAATGCAATAATTTAGGAAAATCTATCAGCATGTTAGCATAAAGGGGAAAAAACTAGCTAGAACAACATCACGTAAATCTACCATTGAGATTTGAGACAAAAGTTGAAAATGCTGATTGACAAAATAGGCAATCATCCTTGGTATAAAATAAATGACCTGCTTTGCCCAGCTCAGATGCATGGTCTCCATCTAACATTTAGACCTTACCATTTTTATTATATAGATTATATCGGACAGAATTAACCATCATTATTGCAAAAATGAGGACAAAACAACATCAAAGAACCGGTTACAAACATTAAAAGAAAAGAAAATATGATCGAGAAGGAACAATGAACATCACAAATTAGCATCTTTAGTCAATTCAGCTAGAAAGACAGAAACCACAGCTAGAACAATGAGAGAGGAAAGTAAAAGAACCCTTCTTTAAACGACTTCCTCACCGATCGAGTCTGATAGAGCCTAAATTTATGGAGGTAGCAACTCGAGGCGTCCTGCTCGTCGGCGATCCGCGACTCCGGCCCATCCTCCGGCGCCATCCAACCTGGATCCCGAGCCGCAGGCTCGGGCCAGATCACTTGGGCATACGAATCCCGCAGGGCCGTCACCACGCCTCCTGACTCTGGAGTTCCAGACTCCCCCGTGGCTGCTTCAGATATAGCATTCTCTTCTCTTCCCTCCTGTGGTCTTCCCACGCAGGACGCGCTCACAGTTGCTGCTATTGTCTCTCTCCCATCCACGAATCGGCAGCAGGAAACAGGGACGTAAAAAGTAAGAAAGGAGCAAAAGAGCGAGAATTTTCACTAAAAGATTGGAACTTTGGAACCAGGAACGGATTTGGAGGCGGGGGAAATAAAGAAAAGGAGGCAATTGATGGCTTTTCCTAAAGAATCGAAGCATAAAACGTCCAGAAAGAGAAAAAGAACAATCCGAATCGAGAAGATTTCCGAGAAAGATCAAAACTTTTGAAGCCGGAAGTGGAATTGGATACGGGAGGGGTCGAAAAGGTGAGAAATTTCGCACGTTTTGTTGGCTTTCCTTCCGAGGTTATGGAGATTGGGGAAAGGGTGGTAAGCGAGAAACGCAAACGACAGCTTAAGGCCACGCGGCGTGGCAAAGATTGGCGAGAAGAGCCCGAAGGATGTGGAGAAGAGAAGAAATGGGAAGAGAAGAAATGGAAGCAAAAGCAAAAAAGAATTGCCAAGTTACATTACATTTACTCGGGAAGTAAAAAAAAATTACAAAACTTTCTTAATTCATTTTATGGTTTGGAGTTTGGACCATGCGATTTTGATGTCGTGTGATCGACACGATGGATTTCATATATATTATATATATATATATATATATATATATAAAGATAAAGCCATGTTATTTAATAGTTGGGTCATTTTAAAGTCGTCAAAAATATATTTCGTCGTGAAGAACCTACGATATCATTGCTATGTAATCGATTAATAAAATATAAAAATAATTATATTTTAAATCAAAACTTTTTATAAAATAAAAAAATATGTGAATGTCAAAAGAAATAACTCTAACTAATATGATTTAATGTTAAAACTAAAATAAAAACACTAAGGATCGTTAATTATGTACAAGTATCATTCACTACAAACAAAAGTCATTGCATGTGTCATCCGTCATTATATCACTTCAGATTACTGACTTTTAGGATTCAAAATAGGAAAGATTATTCTCCTGAACTATAATGCTCAGTATGTAAAGCACAAAAATAAAATTTTCATAATTAAATAAAAAAACATATGAATAAGCTAGAAGTCTAGAACCATAAAGATAGTAAAAAATAAATTATTTCTTAACATCAATTTTTCATCATACAACAATCATCATTAATATTTACAACACGATCAAATATCAATTACTCTCGTGACATTAAACTTTTATCATTTTTATTTTTCATCATCATTCAATCATTTACTTTTATCATTAATCAATCATCATCTTTCATTTATTGCATTTTCTTTCATTCATCAATCAACAATCATTTTTTATTATTCAACATCTAATGCAATATAATCAATGTAATGTTTAAACCATGTAATTATTTTATTATCTTTGATTTATCTCATTAGTGACTTTGAAATTAAAAATTATTTTGGGTGACTTAAAATGACTCATGAGTCTTAGAGATATCGTCAATAAGTCAACGGGGTTGCACAAGTCACTATCAATAAGAATGCTCGGAAAACTCTTTTGTTGGAAGGCGAGGAGAAGGCAAACAATAAAAATTGGATAGCAATTATTTTATCAGTCTTATCTTTAATAATACTATCGCTCCCAAACATGCAATGGAGACCTCATTTTTTTTATGCGAAGATGGTTGACTCTTCTCTTATCCACATATTAGTCCTTAATGTTTAAGGGAATTAATCAACATCTAGTATTTATAATAAAATATCCTTATCAATTCATGAAGTCAACACAGATCGTGTTAGTCATGGAACGAGCCATGTTCAACAATATATGGGTTACTGACGCGGGGGCGTGTCAAGATGCAACATTATTTGTGTTTCTTTTGGATATTAAAATATTATCAATCTTTTCCGATGTGGAACACATTCGGTATCAGACACTGACCATGTCATAATTCATTTCCATATTTTAATTAGATTAATATGACACGATAGGCGCATTAGGGCAACACAGACCGTGTTAATTTTCAACCCGGGTCATTTCCACGCCTGTAAGAATTAGGGTTTCTCATCTTCAACTGACATGGTCCATGACCAAGACCGACATAGACCGTGTTCTACCTTTCCATCAATTAACTTATTATTTAATCTATGACACACGCTCCACGTCTAGGGCGACACAAACTGTGTCATGTACTCTTGAGATTGTGTTCATCATGCGGTGCAATGCTAGGGTTATGTAGACACTGGTCATGTTCGAGAAGAACTCGGTCTGCATCATGTCGATGGCGCGGTGCGTCAAGGTTTGCACCAATGAATGTGTTTCATCATCCAGGCCGAGATTTCTTATTAATTAATTCTCCATATAAAATTCTTGTTGAGTTAAACTAATCATTCATAAGGCTACACAAGAATTACTAACATAATGATCATCATGAACTATTTTCTATAGCAAACCTAGCATGCGATTATTTAATATAAAAAGTCTATCTAAGGGATCCGTCTATGTACATATATATCGTGTAGAGTTTTCCTCATTTGTTCTTTGTGTCCTAACAACCCTTACCCTTGTTCCCTCGATCTCTATATTGTCCTCGATCTCCTTCACATTCTCTTATGGTTTAACATGAACTTAGGAGAAGAGAGTGAGAGACCTATCTCTGCACTTGGTGGAAGAAGAAAAGAAGAGGGGGAGAGAGACTGGTGGCTAGGGCTTGAGGGAGAGAATAAAACAACGAGGGCTTTTCTTTCTATTAGTCGATTTATGGGGGCCTTCTAGGAGTTATCAAGTTTTAATCCAACTTAATCTCGGATCTACTCTAATAAAATATGATTATTCATTTTAATATACGTATTTAAAAGATGATAGTCACTACATGGCTCGTGTTGAGCCATGTGCAACAGACCCATGTTCCATCTGAACACGGCTCGTGTTGGATGTCGTACTTACCATAGTTATTATATTACTTTAAAAGATAATTTGCTAGGGACACAATAAAAAAAGAGGAAACTACGTTTATCGGTAAACTAAAATATAAAACTTGACATGATGTTATCCTATATAAAAATTCAATCAAGGTGTAAAAGGAAATAATCTTATTCCACATAATAGTAATGAACGATATTTGGCAATGTTATCATAACCGGACCGGAGATCGAATCGGATGACCAACTGGGTCACGGTTGGATCGATTCGATCGGGTTGAACCAGATTTTATTAAAATAATATTATTTATAATACTTTATAATATATAACATGATTAGTATTATATTAAAAATATATAATAATAACCGATTAATAATTAGATATAATTTAAAATTATGTTTACTGTATTTTTAAACTATTATGTTTTTTTAAATAATGATGATTAATGCATTATTATCATTTATTATGTGATGGTAATAATCTTATATTAAATTATTTTATTTTGACTCATTTTTAGTTTAATTATTTTATTTTATTTATTTTTAATTTTCACCATCTTCCTCTATATTTCTCTTAATTCTCCTATAATTTGTCATTTTATTTTCATTTTTATTTTGCATAATGTTATTTTTTTAAATCCTTCTATTTCTTTCAATACTTTTTGACCTTGATTTGAGTTGAATCATTTTTAAAAATAGT
>LTAE01005860.1:0-27156 GCA_001647135.1 Pontederia paniculata | reverse complement strand
CATCTATTTCTTCTCTGGCGGACCGCAACAAGGAGAAGTCTTCTTCTTCTATCTATTTTTTTTTTCTGCTCGGCCCTTGCAAAAGGAGGTGTTAGCCTCTTTATATTTGTTTTCCCTTTAATCCTATTGGTTTACATGGCAGCAATTAAAAATATGGCATGCATGTAAACTTTAAAGTTTACATGTGGTAAAATAATGGAGCTTGCATGGTTGATGTGTCATTGGAGTGAAACGGTGGGTGTAGGACTCACATGTATTTATATTATTATTTTTATTTTATCCCTTTTTTTTTACAGGATGTTACAGATAGAGATACTAAAACTTTATTAATTCAGCCAAATGTTAATAAAGCTGAGCTCGAATACGGTATTGTTCTCACTCGTGAGCACAAACGGCAGTAAAATTTCCAATCCTAATCTTTTTTTGAGCGAACTATAAAGGGAGGTGCCTTCGATTCAAAAGGTTATGTTTCAACATTATCTAGTTATCTACATTATTTAATAAAAAATTATCATCTGTTACTCTATCTATTATATATAAATAATTTAAATGATAATTTATATTATCATATTTACTTATATAAATAATTACTATATAATATATATTATTTTTATCAAAATATTTTTTATGAATATTATTAAGTTAAAAAAATTATTATTGAACTTCAATTTATTAACTTAAATAATAAACTCATAAATTAATTTATTATATAACTAATACCTTTCAAAATAAAATAATATTTATAATTAATAAAAATGTATTTTAATTAATAATAGCTATAATTAATATTAGTGCTGTAGTTTTATTTATAATACGATAATATTAATATAATATTATATTAAATAATATTTATTATGATCATTAATTTATTATTATTTATATTATTATTATATGATTCATTCATTATATTATATTTTATTTATCAAAAAATTAGAACAAATATAAAAATATAAATAAGGTTATCAATCATCTGAATAAATATTTTCCTCCTAAGTAATTTAAACTGTCACCTCATAGACGATCAACAATTCAAATTATCTATTAATTAAAATAAATAAATAAAGTAATCTAATGAGCTCAGTAAATAAAGTAATTTAGTGAGCTGAGATAATTTTAAGTTCAGATTATCATTAATCAAAATACTCTCTGAAAACTTAATTAATTCAATTCAAGCTCAAGATATCATCTCTTTGTAACAGAAAGGAAACTCGTCTAAAGCTATCAAGAACGGAAGTTAACTCCGCCCAAAAGAAAAAAGAGGCATGCGACAACACCTTTTCTTATCCGACCCAGATTTGAGTCCTCGGTTCTAAATGGTTGATAGGGAGTGCCATACTGCCTTGCATTACATATGCAGAAAACTAGAGAAAGTACAAATAAGAAAACCCCATCGTTATTTTGTACCAATTTCCTAAATGCATCGTGCAGTCCGAGAACGATGTAAGATATGGTAGCCACAGCGCAACGGGTTCTGGTTTCTCAAAAGTTGGGACTATAAATTGTGTAATTGCAATTGCAACACCTGAACTTGCATTAACCATGCACACTAAAGAAAAAACGATGAACCAACCCATATGCTCGTGGGGCAGGAAACACCAAGGGTCAATTCACATACAAAAACATCAAAATCAACATAGTTTCCATATCATAGGTCTTAGATATTCTGTTCCTGCAAGCCTATGCACAAGAGACCAAAGGGACAACCAAGAAACGTAAAGAAGGCAAATCGACAAATCCTAAACGGATCATAATCGACTATGGTATCTTAAGATAAGGTTTTTAGCAATATCACCAGCATCACTCATGAGACACTAAGTTTTGCCTTTGTGTACTCCGGAAATACCCCATTTGCAAGTGACAGCATTAAAACAAGCCTAAATCTCAGACTGGCACCTTAATTCTGCGAACATGAACTACCAACGATGAAAACACTGGCTTGATCTTTACACAATGCGTTTCTCTTCAAGTTTCGTCATCACCACTTTCCTCCTTTATCCTTGGCACTGTTTTTTCTTTTTTTTTTCTATTTTCTGGGATGGGAGATTAAACAAACCCACACCTCATTTCGAAGCTTTATGAAGAAATACCCTACAGTTCAAGATATACCAGCGCAAAAGACCTGATTTATCTGCAACCCTACTTCGAGCAACCATGAGAGATCCAGATGAAAATTAGAGCTCGATGTGGTCATCTATACCTCAAACTCATGTCATCAGGACCATAAAAACCAGGAATATGAGCTGCTGGTACAGGATGAACCTGCTTTGCTTTAGCACGGAGCTCCATGTCAATAAACCTTTTAAAGTCCTCTGGATGACCACCTCCCATGGGTCCTTCACAAAGAGAAAAAGGACAATTTAAAAAAAAGGTACGGCAATTATAGGCAGCAAAAATCTGAAGGATGCAAGAGTATCAAAGAAATTTATATCTTTTCTAATAAATCAAGATGATGACTAAAGAAGACGAGATCTATCCTAACTAGGTGAAAAAGGAGTATTTAGATACAAATGTTGCAAGAACAAAATGGTACGTTTCACATCGAATAATATATGATTGGAAGAAAAAGTTCGCCTAATGCTTGCTGGAAAGCTTGAATTTCATAAGCTAAACTACACGTTCTTTACAAGGGCCTACCAAGATAAAATTATAATTTGCACTAAAATAACCATATAATTCAAATGCACAAAATCATCATCCTGATTTGATATGATATTGTAATTGTATAAATCAGAAAACGTGAATATTACATACGACGCAAAATAGTTAACATAAAAAGGAGAATGGCACAGAACTTTACCAGGAATCCCTTTTCCAAGAGAGCCATAGTTTGGCTGACGATGATGCACTGCAATATTATGGACATTGTTCATCTCAGGCATGTACCCCTGCATGTGATTGATGGGATGAGATAAAGGCACACCTCTAGGAAAACCCTGAAGTGGGAACTGTGGTGCAAAGTTTGGTGGAATTGGCATCTGTTGTAGCGTTAAATGATGCATAGATGGATCAAACCGTGGGCCACCAGCATGACTGAGAGCATTATGAGGTGGAACATTGGAAGGAGTATTCTTATAATGATCATGAAGGATGCCATCTTGACCAACGAACTTCATTTGTTGATTCCTATTAGTTCGATGATCCAACTCTGGGAAAAGAGGCCTTGCTGGACTGTTCATATGAGGTAAATGAGAAGATGCCCTGCCCTGTAAATGATGATAAGAGTATTAGGATCAACAAGATCATGAGAATTATGATAAGCTGGAAGGCCAAGACTATATGTTTGGATTTGCTCAACATGTGTGGGTAAAGCATTAAGCATTTTATCATTAAGCAGCTCCACTGTGGGTTCACGTAAGAACTCCTCAGTTTTGCTCACATTTACAAGGGGCAAGAGTGAGAGGTTGCAGAGTCCAGAGAATCACTCACAGGAATCAAGCTCTCCTCTTCTGGAAGATGAATATCCAAAGTTCCCTCTTCCAAGCCAGCTCCACCGAGTTTTAAGCTATCAAAGAGAGGGTTTCCTAGCACCATCTCAGGCACCGGAACATGGGGCACACTAGCTTCTAAATTATGGCTTGACGTTGCCGTGTCCACTTCATGCATATGTTTGTCAGATAGATAATTTTCAGAATTGTAAGAAACAAAATCAGCATTTTCGAATTCAAATTGCCCAAGTGAAAGTGGATTGGTGGCATCAGTGATCCTGCCTTCAGGAGCTCTTTGAATAGAGACTGGAGCTTCAGCAGATTTGAGCTCACTCATAAATGCAGCTCCAAATAAAGTTCCAAGTGTCAGAGTTGTGTCAGAGCTTGACACTGTTGCAGAGCCACGAAAATTTCCATCCTCAGCAAATCCGACTTTGAAACTAGAATTAGAGCTCCCTATTGGAAATATCATATCTTTTTCTTTATTTGTACCCTTCTGTAGTAGAGAAAGAAGATGCTGTGATGCATTATCATCAATATCAGGTTTTTGCTGTTCAGAATTTCCATCTGGCACAATCCAGGTATCCTGAACTGAATATTGCTGTGTTGAACTTCTATCTTTGGCTTCAGATAAGAAAGCCTGCTCAAGTTGCTCACAACTAAGCACATTAGAAGGTGTTTCTACTTTATCACCTTGATGAAGCTGCTCAGGGAAATTGTTCACCAAAGCTGCAGGAGAAGCATTAAGCTTGAATGTTGTATCACCAATTTCAGAAGGCAAGGGTGGTGGGACATGCTCAATAGGTTTGTCATGATGAACTACAGGAGATGATGAGTCAACTTTCTCATTGTTGACAATTAAACCAAGCAAGTTCCTCAATGGAAAGTCCTCTGTGGACTCTTTTTCTGCAATAAAAAGAGAGACCAAACTTCATTTCAAGAGAAACATTGTTCATGAACTCTGAAGAAAAGAGCGTTTAAAGATTTACCTTCTTCTAGAAACCAACTAGCAAATTTGGAAGATTCAGCAATTGTAGGGTTTAGTGTTTTGTCCCCTGCTGTCGGACCTTGATTCTGGTAAATATAAAACAGTTTGGTTACTGCAACTTCTTAAACATTTATAGGTCACATGTAAACATATTGTTCTTCTTTCCAGTCAAAAGCAACTACTATAAACATAGTACAAAAAATTGGAACCTAGATAGACAAAAACAATATAAAGGAAATCAACTAACTAGATCAGTATGTGTTTTCAAAACCACTGATTTCAAATGATAGCAGTAATTGCAACTTTGCATAATCCAGAACTCAAACACCTACATTCATGGGTGATCCTTAAAGTGAGGCTGCAAAGCAAGTCCTCGTTTTATAAGGGAACAAAGCAAGTTATGTTCATTGTTTCAGCATGCAACATTTTTGGAATTGTTAGATAAATGCATATTGTTCTATGCAACTTTAATATACAGACTAAAATTTTAAGTCTTATTACATTAGAGTAGAAATCTGTTTGTAAGGACATTACTTACAAGTTGATAAACATGTTTTGATAAAACTTGAGTCCAACATAGTGCCACCACTCTCACTCATTATTAAGTTAGCATAGATATTAATTGGCCAACAGTCTGAATAACCGTTCCTGATTTCTTGATATGATTCAAAATGCTCCATCAAAAAAAATCGCAACAGTATTATAATATTATCACAATGCTTAATACCTCAAAAAGTGTATCAAAGGAAACCTGATGTTAGATCATTAATATGGCATTCAAACCTCCATGCTTAATTATCCCAGCACATATCATATTTTGATACAGTTAAGACTAACCACATTGTAAGGAATCAAGGTCCCAATTAGGTCATTTAGAAGCTGCTTGGTATCATTGTAAAAGCAGTTGAGAAATGTTATAATTGGAATTCATTGCCACATCTCAATATGCCAAGGAAGAAAGGATGAGAGGCACTTGAACGGTAAAAATAAATTTTAACAGTCAGCTTCTCCAAGGGAAATGCAGAATGGACAGAGAAAATGCCACATTGTAACATCAGTTGCAGAAATGTTATACTGGGTATTTGCGGCCAACATGAGCAGGCCTAATATGCCAATAAGAAAAAAGATGAGAGGCACTAGAAATGTAAAATACAAATATAAACAGCCAGCTACTCCAAAAGGTAATGAAGTGGACATAAAGATAATGCAATACCTCTCGAATAGTAGGTTCAGTTCCCCAACCTTTTGAAAGAGCAGTTCCAAACAACTTCTCCAGTACTGATGCAGAAGTATCCTGACTAAATGAATCCATAATCTCAGATTGCCTCTCCATTTTATCCAAAGCATCATTATCTCTACCTTTTTCCCAATCTGGATGGCCTCGCTGAAAATCGGGAGACACACTGGTAACATTTTGAGAAGCAATTGCATGACTGCCAATTTGTGAGTCCGAAGGCACTCTACACTTTTCACTATTGAGATCAGAAATATTCTTTGAACCACTTTTGTGTATGCTGGTGTTCACGCTTGGAACTGATAGGCTCTTATTTTCTTGATCATTATCCATAGCATCTCGAGGAAGTTTATTTGCAGTATCAATAAAACCATCCTGAAAGCCAAAATAGAGCATGGGCAGCATACTCAACCGCCAATCACAATGATGACAAAAACAAGACCGACAAAAATTGGAACAGAAATATCATTTGATTCGTCAATCCCTAAAACACCCACTAGCCAGCTTTTATGAGCATAATGAATTCATTCATAATCCGAGTCAGGTCAACCAGTGCACAGACCCTGTGTTCACCCCTATCTTTTGGCCTAAAGCACACATGCCAAAGCTCAAATTCTAAGGCACAGAAACTCAAAGGGTTAGTTCCTCTAACACCCAGTCAACTCTATCTTTTTCCTGCATCTAAATATAAACTATAAATTTACAAATTTTAGCCTCTGAACTTATTCCAAATTGTCAATCAAGTCCTCCCGTTACATAAAAAGTTATGTTAACTTATTTTTTAATAATAATGTCATCTTTATCTTACTTCCTTAAAACAAGGCAAAGGTACAAATAATATTTACTAATTATTTTTAATAATCATGAAATATTATCGGATCATGTTGTTTTTTTTATTTTTTTAATATTTTCTTATATTTAAGAAGAAAGGGTAAAAATGACAATTTGTAATTATTAAAGAATAAAAACAAAATTTTGGATGCAATACGAGGGAGGGACTGGATTGACAATTCGAAATAAGTTCAGGGATTAAAGTATGTAAACCTGTAGTTTACTTTTAGGGGGGTGGTTGTTAGCGGAAATAACTGAAACTTAAAAATATAAAGGACTTGAAGAACGTAATGAGATAATTGAAGAGTGCTTGATTTAGTAAGATGTGAAAATGCTGAACTATGGTAGGAAGGAATTGGACCAAGATAAATAATCCCGAGATTTTGAAGTAAGCCTACATAAGCTAAGAGTCTTACTCCTACTAGAAAATAATACAAACACATTGCAAACAAGGTTGCATTTATTTCATTAAAAGTAAGTTTTAGGAAATTTGTTTTTCAATGAAATGTTATTTTTCCTATGTTTTTTGGGTCAATGGGTAGAACCCCACCGATGTCCAAGGCTACTAGCACCCGACTAATCCGGTGTTCGAACGGGTGCGGCGAAGGTAAATCCTGACCAAATTGGTGACTCCCAGACTCGAACTCGGGGCTACTACCTCCCAGTCCCTCAACCCGGGGCACAGACCTGCTAACCATCTATGCCAACCAACTTGATTATATTTTTCTTATGTTTGATAGTGAATAAATTGCAAGTTAGAAATATAGATTAATTGTTTATAAAGCATATAAGAAATATCTTGGAGAAAAATGTTTTCCCCTTTTTGAAACGGGAAAACATTTTTCCCAAGATTACATACAAGTTTTTGGTCAGGTTTGCTTGGTTACCAAAGAAAATAATGACTCCCTGAAAATTATTTTCCTCCAAACAAACACAACCTAAAAAATCATTAATCTACCATCATTTGTTCGCAATCACGCATAATAATTGCTCCTTTTGAACTATATGTTTTTTAAAGATTGAATATCTTAAACCCCACAAGATCAGCTTTCTGGATCCAAACAGTTTCTTTCTAGTAATATCTGGAGCTAGCTGCACATGTATCTTGAATGTGAACCATTGGATGTGGCATACATGTCACATATATGACTCACCAAATGCCCACATGAAAGATATATTTGTAGCTTGCTACACATACATTGCTACTTCTTTTTTGGTTCACTCAAGAACCATGCATCTTGAAAATATCTAATATCCCATTCACAATATTTAAACCTGTCCAAGTGTAATAAATTAAGGAGAGTAACATTCATCAGGGAGCATTGAAGTTAAATATGTGTAATAGACCAACCGACCAACCATGTCTTATAATCTGCTCTATGTTGTTGAAAGCTAGATCCACATGAGGTGTGTGATGCATTATTAAAAAGGTTAATAGTTATGGGAATGCCACCCCTTTTCGGCAGAGTTGGACACTTGGCCCAGACACAATTACTAGCGCTGTATTATAATTCCCAATTTATGAGTCAAATTTGGTATAATTCACTATTCAGAGAAATTATAGACTTTACAATCCCAGCCTTGTACGGTATTAATCATGGGCTAGTAATCTTCAGGATGCTAGGGTTAACACCAAAACGAGTGGGCCAAAGAGGGGAGTTGGTTCAATTGGTAAGAAGATTAAGTTAAGGGTTGGGAATAGTAGCCTCAGATTCAAACCCAAAAAACAACACCTGGAGAGAGGTTAACCCTTAACACTCTACTCTCGGCCAAAATAGTCAGGTATTAGTAGCCTTAGACGTTGGTCGCCCTTGGGCAATCCAGATAAAAGAAGTGGGCACAAACTATAAAAATCAAAATGAGTGCATCGACTTTTATGAAATTCCAGCATAGAAAAATAATTTATGGCTTGTGCTTTTGCTGCATTAATTGTCATTTTAGCAATCAACTGACCATGGAAACCAAAGTTGCAATCAGAATATAGGACTGTTGTGCAGATCAGCATAGCAACCAACAGGGTTAGACAAATATGGCATATTAAGAATTCAATTTCAATATTTACAGCCACTCCAATGACTCATTAAGATGTGCTATTCATAAAATATTTAAGCTTGTACTTCTGCTGCACTAATTATCACTTTAACGATCAATTTCCAACATAAACCAAAGCTTGCAATAAGAAAATAAAACTGTTGTGCAAACCAGAATAACAACTGCAGGGATACACAAATATGGAATATTAAGGATTAATTTACCAATATTTACTGTCACTCCAACTCCATTAAGATGGGATAATTGTAAAATATTTTTCCACAAGAAAGTAGAATATAATTATGATAATCTGTTCAATCAAAAGACGAGTGTTTAATACCTCTGATGTGAATGAAGTGGTTGAAGAATGACAAGAATTTTTTTTGTCCAGTGCAGAACTTGCAAAACCAGGTGGTATAAGTGGTCTGTATGCAGAAGCTTGTGCGGCAGTAGAAGGGCGAGAAACATCATTTTGAGACACCATAGAAGAATCAACTACTTTGTCATTTTTGTTTGACAAGTTTTTTGTATCTACAGACTTCTCCAACAATGCAATTATGTCAGACTCGTGTTTAATCTTCTGACTGCCAGAATTCTTGTTCTGCTCTTGCAGAGCTTTTTGCTGTTCCTTCCTCATTAACTCAAAGGATGCTGCAAAGAACATTTATAGTAGAAAACCAGTATTATTGGTATTGGAATAGACATTTCATCACCAGAACAAATTAAATATTACTAAAAATAAAAATAGGCAAACTAAAACAATATCACAAAAAAATAGGAGAAAGACCTCTTCTTTTTCGCTCTTCTTCAACTCTGTCTTCATTAGAACATTCAAAAGAACCAAATGTTTCATCATTGCGTGAATCATTATTATCCTTTCGTTGGAAGGGTACTGCCTGCAGAAAAATATTGAAATTTGTTCCACTTAAGGAAATAATTGCTGAATTTCCATTTAATGGTAAAATAACAATGTAGGAA
The DNA here is from genome assembly GCA_001647135.1 of Pontederia paniculata. Lineage (NCBI taxonomy): Eukaryota > Viridiplantae > Streptophyta > Magnoliopsida > Commelinales > Pontederiaceae > Pontederia > Pontederia paniculata. Next base: position 17,669 of record LTAE01005860.1, on the reverse strand, counting down.
AACGGGCCCCAATACCAATGAAAAAGCCAACGGGTCTAATATGAGAAAATCATAGATGCCATGAGAACAATTAAAGAATGGAAATAAATAAGACAGCAATAGCAACTTCCTTTAACTGATGCACCTTATAGGGTTGAGAGCAATTAAAGAATGGAAATAAATAAGATAGCAATAGAAACTTCCTTTAACTGATGCACCTTATAGGGTCGTGGAGGCTGATAAGGCTCAGAACCCTTATTCAGCTGAGTGTGATCGGGGCCTCTAGCCTTGGTCGCAGAGGGTCCTGCATATCCTGAGGGTCTCGCAAAAGCACCACTACCAAGAAGTCCATCATGTTCTGGCTGTTGCCAGAAACGTCGAGATTGCGCTCCAAAGTGCTTGCCAGAATCTGCAGAACGAATATACTAGTCAAACTGCAAACTTCACATTAACAATGAGTAATCAAGGAGCGCAATTACTACTCGAGTGATCAACAAAGAATGATTAAAGTAGAAAATTTGATATTAAAAACCACATGGAACTATTCTCCACGACAACTTTTTCATGATGGATCTGCACAACATATTTATATCAAATCCATTTTCTTTCATTAACCTTCAGAACCGACAAAGTCATGATTTGTTGGCATTGTATTAAAGTAGAATGAAAAGCATCAGCCACTCATTAACCCCAGCACCTTTATACTAAGAAACAAAAATATCGGTAGTCAGATAAAAGGGAAATGTCATCTTTAATCAGGCGGGAACATTCAAATACAAACCTTGCATAAATGCTTCACGGTCAGAGGGGTCTCCATCCCTACTGGTTGACCTAGACGAGCGTGTTTCCCATCTCCCAGAGCTTCCTCGTGAATAATTATTTGGTGGCGATGATCCATAGTCACCATGCTTTAAACTCTGAAAAGTTAAGTCTCCAGAACCTCTTTGTCTCGCGTTTGTGCAAATTAATTCATCTTCAAGTTCACTGTTTATGCAAACAAGGTGCAAATCAAACAACATTTAAAAATGGACACTCATGAAAAGCAATGACAAGCTCAAGTGTATGCAAAAAATAATACCCCAGTGCTGAAGCGTCGAATCCATTTGGCAACTTCTTGCAAATGTCCAAGCCACAAAGAGACAGAAGAAATTCTCTTGTATAAGATCTTTTCGGCTGCCTGGTGAAAACGAAATGGTTAGCTAAAATGTGACAAAAAGATGACACAAAAGAAGGAAAGATCTCGGACTTAGTTCAAGGTTCTCACTTCTGAGATGCATGCTTGCTTTGGAGGAGCAACAAATCTTCTTTCTCCAAACAACTCATCTCAGATGTACAAAAAATGCACTATGTGCAATATTCCAAAGCTTCAGCCCTCAATTACACGGTAAGAATCTTGCAAACCGTCTAATCCCTCAAAAAAAATCCGAATTTATGTGTATACACTATTATGCTAAATCAAGTCAGATTGGCTCCGTTGGACGCAGGCAAGTCAACACCGCCAAATCCAGACAACAAAATACATCATCTCGCCGTTACCAAATCCTATGTAAATGAAACTTTAGGTTCTGAACAGTTCCCTACTCCCAATACATGGAAAAGGAAACCAATTAGCAAACCGGAACCCCCATCAGATGTCTATAACAAAAGACGTTCGAAACATTTGATATAGAACAGGTTGAAATCCGAAAACTATGATGCCCAATTACCGCAAATAAAAACCCTAGATTTCGAACTTAGGTCTACGGAAGGGATCAGAGTGGGAAAGAGACCACCTGTGCCGCGATTCAATCGACATGGGCAGAGATCGATGGCGCCACGGGAGGAGAGACGGGGGAAACGGCGCGAACGATCTCCGCTTCGGATTGAATGAGATGGTACGCAAACTGTTCGACAGAATGGGAGCGCTCTCTCTCTCTCTCTCTCTCTCTCTCGTTCACCAGCTGAAGGGTGGAATGGGAGAGAGAGAACGGGAAAGAGGTGATCGGAAGTATAAATAACCGGGTGTGGTGGGGCGGACAGAGAGGAAAAAAAAAAGTTACCATCCCCCAAATTTATATTGTGGGAAAAAATGGATCGCTAATGTCTGAGGAAATCACTTGTCGATCTCCTCTACGCTCGATCGTCGACCGTCCGATTGGTGTTTGAGGGTTATCTCCCGTCCACTGTACACACGGAGGCTTGTTCCGATCCATCTGTTCCGCCGTGGGAAAATAAAAAAATTATATACAAATGAAACTAATTCTAAAAAAATAATATAAGTAGAATATCTTTAAATTAGCATATTAGTGGTGAAATTACTAAATCTGAATTAAACTATTACACGGTGTGATAACTTAAATAAGTTACATCAATATTAAACATTTTTAAAAATTGCGCTAGAAAATTTTCCTTGCTTTAGTTATGAAAAAAATGAAGGTGCTCCCTACTTAAATAAAGAGCATTATGTTTCCTACGATTTTAACCATAAGATTTTTAATCTATGGTGACTTGATTTAAAAGAGAGAGAAAAAGTAGGAGAGAAAAAATCTAATATTCATCGTAAATTTAATATTCTACAGTTGATGATCTAGGTAACATGGTGCTCCCTATTTAACTAGGTATAGTTATTTGTCCATCATCTTATCTGATTTTGAGATTTGGAATTTCGGAAAGAAATGACATATGACCGTGACTACTTGCGTTTATTTGTTTAAGGATATAATGACAATGCTACCTACTTATAACATTATATTATTAATAGTAATATACTAAATTTATAATAAATAAAAAATTAAGAAAGAAAAAACTTATATTTATATTTAATATGTTATTTTGATAAAATAGATAATATGATATTACTTAAGTACACCTGTATTTTTTTAATATTTATGTTCAACTTAATTGGCATCGTGCAACATTAAAAAAAATTATAGCAGTGCTTTCTCATTGCTTTGTTGCACACGAATTTAATCTGCACAGCTGTATTAGTTTTCCATATAAAAAATATTACGATCCGAAGGCAAACAACCCTTGTTATAAATATTAAAGTTCTGATTGACATATATCCAAAGTGAATAGTAATTCAATTAATTTAGCTAATGCCTAACGATTAAATTCTAGAATATTAATTATTAAATTTAATAAAAAAAATATGAATATAATATTTGAATCAGCAGACTAAAAATAATATATATAATTATTTTTCAATTATAATATAAATAATCATTTAAACAATTTAAATTATTTATATAATCCTCTTAAAATAATTTAATTTTTTTAACTTTTTAATATTAATAATAAATAATAAAATAAGTACTTAACCAAATTACTTAAATAATGATAAGTAACAAAGTGATCATATGATATAAAAAAATAAGTACATTATACAAACACTAATTAATACCGAAGTATTTTTTATGATACATTTAAAAATAAATTTTAATACATTAGCACCTAATCTCAGATCTTTCGAGTGTCTTAGTTAATTATATTTATCAAATATATTAGATATAATAACAAGTCTTGTTTGAAGTGAGATATTAGGGAGGATAAGGTGGAAGATGAGTGGATGGTATTAATTAAATTATGTTTGTGTTAAAAAATTATAGTAGTCATATGAGGTTACTTTCAAACTTTAAATTTTTCATTCCACCAATTTGGTGAAATTAGAAAAATATTTTTTTAAAATAAAATTACTCTTTTAAATAAATATTTATAATATTATCCTAATTCATTCAATACATCATTCTTCTTTATAGGCAGAGCATTCGACTTGGAAAAAATTCGCCAAACTTTTCTCTTTCATTTTATTTCTTGTTATTTTTAAGAGAGTAAAAGGATAAAAAAAATAATGAAACAGAAATACTAAATATACTAGAAGGGAAAAAATAAAGACATATAAAGAGGAAAGAGAAGAAAATATATGAAGAAAAAATGGAAAAAAATTTTATAAAAAAGTTTCAAATGAAAAATAAAAAAAATATATAGCATCATATATTTGATAAGGGTCATGAATAATATATATGTAATAAAAGATAAAATTAACTTTTATACAAATTAATTTTTTATTTGATTTAGTTTAGTCCATCCACCATCATAATTTTTTATTCAAACATAAGTTTAATAATAATTGATCGCACTTCACTCCATCCCTCTCATATTCCACCATGACATTCCATCCCTTTCATTAATTAATTATCAAATAAAGCCTAAGACTTTATTTGTTTCAATAAAGGTGAATTATTAGGAAAATATTTTTTAATAAAATAATTTGTGCTCGTATGTTCGATAGATAATTTTATATATAAGAGAAAATTTGTCTTGAAAATATAAAAAAAATAAATTATTGAGAAGGAAATTATTTACCATTTGAAAAAAGAGTAAGTTGTTAACCATTTTTTTTAACAATATTTTTCGATTGACTAAGTTTTTTAGAATTATCGAATATTAAAAAAATAATTTAGTTTTAAATAAACAATTTTATCAAAACAAATGGAACTTAACTATTTTTTATCGTAGTGATTGGAAGTATTGTTAAGAGTTACTTTATATTAAAAACTGATTGCATTTAGGATTAAGATGTCATAACATTGATTTAATACTACCCTGTGAAAAGTTGAACGTGTCATAATATGTCGGTAAATAATGTCGAGCGGAAAGGGTGTTTGTCATCATCTTAAACCTTCCACTTTTAAGGGTGTTTCTCATCATCTTAAACCTTCCGCTTTTGTTTGGATTGAGAGTTTAAAAGGATGGCAGAAAGACTAATGGAATATTTTGTTTGGATTTGGGGCATGGGAGAGTTCTTCATCCCTTCAAATCTTCTATTTTTGCATATGAGAATAATGATATCAATTATAGGTTTATCCTTTTTCTATTGAATGGCCGGAAGAAAAAGATGAAGAAATAACTTAGCTTGCGTTCAATATATTATCATTTTATTTATCAATTTAAATTATCTCAAAAAGATTATCACTTATTAAATTATTGATAATACACATGAATTTGTTTAATATATATAGATAATATGTATGACAATCTTTATTATCTTATTTGTTGTATAAAAAATCAATAAATAATATATATTTTTATAAGAAAAACTTTAAACAAAATAGTTAATTTATAAATTTGATTTGAATTGTATTAACTTGAACCATGAATATACATCCTAAACTCATAATTTTTTATACACCAATGAAATAATTTATAAAATGAGTATTTTATAAAAAATATTAATAAAATAATAATAATTATGTTATAATAATTGATAATTATTTGTTATTTATAATATACTAGTAATTTGTTATAGTTAATTAATCATATTAAAATTAAAATTGATATAAATAATAATAATCTATTTAATGATAATGATAAAGAAATTATTATAATGATTAATGGTAAGTATACTATTAATAAAATATTATATTATTTTTATTTGTATTCTTTTTTATTATTTATTTAAATAAAATTTTAAAGAAGTGAGTTCAAATAATTTAATATAATATTATTAGGTAATAGGGAAATATTACTTTAGCTCAAATTATCCTTCTCCTTCAATCATTTTAAAGTTTTTTTTTTCTCAAACAAATATATGATCATCCTTTCACCTATTTTTTTAGTTAAACATTGTTATGGCCTCTATCGTCCTCAACCCTTCCTTCCTCATCCTTTCATTAATTGTTAGCCACAAATTTATCTAAGTAAGAATTTTTTTTACTATTCGCATCCTCGCAATTCACGATCACAAATAATAATAATTTGGCAAGGTACATCATGATCACAAACCTTGTTGGCAACAAGTCCTTGCATAAATTAGAACTACAACGAATGGATATCACTTACTATATTCGATAAATAAAATTTACCATTGCTTTAATCATTTCAATCATTAACATATTTATCTTATGCTACAATATATTATTATTTATAAGTAAACTTGAATATACATAAAGTATATCCAAAAATTAGGACAAACCTAATGACCTGATCCAATTCAAATTAAAATTATTTTGCATTTTGTCATGTCACATTTATTTTTTTTAATCCTGCCCCACCCCATCCCCTAAATGATATGAAAAATCTCTTATATAATTAAATATTTTTACATGTAAAATAATAATAGATAAAAAAACTAATTTACGTTAAAAAACCTACAATAAGAAGGTAAAAATCATGGACACCCACAAAATAATTTAACTATATCAAAAAAATTACAATGTCTTTCAAATTCTACTCCAATCCACACTAATAATTGAATGAGAATAAGCAAATAAATATTCTCTAAACGAACTCTAAAATTATCAATTATAACAATATCACATAATTATTATGATACTTTGTTATCATAAGATCAATAAGAATTTAAAGATCCTTTTACTTTAATTTTGTTTAAATTTTTTTTTTTTTGCTCTACAAGTAATAATTATTCATTTTCTTAAATTCTCAAAAATTCTCTCTTATAATCTCGTATTTTCATGAGATCAATCTCTCCCTTGTTTATATGGTGATCAACACTTTTAAAAGAAGAAATTTACTCTTTTTTCAACAAGTCTCAACCACCTCTTTCCCCACACGATTGTGAAATTTTATATTATACAGTAACCAAAATTAAAGTTAAAGGCTAACTGAAATCAAAGTTATTTTAAAAATAAAAGTATTTAACTCTTAATAAGTTTTAATGGATTGGACACTCAACCCAACAATCTCCTCCTTTAGTTCATTAGAACAAGATGTTTCATTAAAAATCATCATTTGATATTCATGTCGAACGATCCGAAAATATTTTCCAACTTCCTTATATTTGTCTTTGATTCTCACTCCTTACTAATCAACAAAATAATCATAACAATTGATATGCTTCTAATATATTAGCAACTTATTATAATTAATTAATCATATTAATACTAAAATTAATATAAGTAATAATCTATTTAATGATAATGAAAACAACAAAAAATATAATGATTAATGATAATCATACTATTAATAAAATATTATATTATTATTCATTTTCTTTTTGTATTAATTATTTAATTAAAATTTTAAAGAATAATGTAAAAATATATCAGTGATGTATTGTCATAAATTAAAATAGGTGAAGAAGATAATTTGATGAGTCCAAATAATTTAGTATTATTAAATAATATGAAAAGATTACTTAGCTCAAATTATCCTTCTCCTTCCATCCTTTTAAAGTTTTTTTTCAAACAAATAGATGATCATATCTTTCATTCCTTTCATCTTTTTTTTACCTAAACATAGTTGAAACAAAGAGATAGTGGAGGAAAAAAATCCCACCATATTTCAAGGAATCATCTTGTATTTATAGATATATGGAAAGACTAATAATATAATATATGTATATATGGAAAGATATATTCTTAATACTCTCTTCAAGTTGGAGCATATATATTATGCATGTCTAACTTGCGACAAATTTAGAGAACTCGAGGACCCGAAGATCCTTGGTAAATATGTCTGTCAATTGATCATTTGATGAAACAAAAAATGTCACAATATCTTTGGACATTATTTTATCTCGAACAAGGTGATAATCTACTTCAATATGTTTAGTCTTCTCATGAAAGATAGAGTTTGAACTTCAGCACAAAAGATACAAAGATAGAAAATAATTCAGTATGATTCTTCATTAAATAAATTCATGTCATTCTGGAATGATTATCAATAAAAGTAACAAAATAACGATAACCTTATTTTGAGTTGACATAACAAGGACCTCATACATCAGAGTGAACAAGTGCAAAATGAGAACTAGCTTATTTATTGACCTTACTTGAAAATGACACTCTAAAAAATTTTCTAAGTTGACAAGACTAACACTCTAACTCATTAACATGAGACAAGACATAAATTATTTTCTTTAAACTTGACAATGACGGATGACCAAGTCGATTGTCGATCTGCAATGGTGATGCAACAATCGTGTAAGTTGTTGACAACTTGGGGGGAAAGGAAGTTGACAAATAATAAAGACCACAAAACTCATATCCCTTGCCAATCATTTCTTTTGTCCTCGAATTCTGGATAACAACATAATCAAAGGAAAAAGTTACGCTATAATTAAGTTTCTTAGCAAGTTGGCTAATAAAAATCAAGTTAAATAAGAATTTAGGATGATACAAACTAAGGACAAAAACAAAGATGTGGTAGGTGAAGCAGTTTCAATGCCTTGTACAAAGGCAGAAGATTTATTGGCTAAAGTGACAGATGGTAGAATATCAGAAATAGTAAGCTGTGAAAATAAAATTGGGTTATGAGACATATGATATGAAGCACCTAAGTCAAGGAACCAAAGGAGATAATTAAGTGATGCACACAATGGGTTGACCTGATTGTGCAAAGGAAGTGATAGAAAGAGATGTCTGTTGAGCATGCTGAACAATTTGGTATTGGAGGAAACGAACATACTCTTCTACAGAAATAACCACAGTAGTTTGTCCATCAGGTAATGTAACACCATTAGCAACATGGGTCTCATCTGTTCGTGTTTGAGCTGCATTGACTACTTTGGCATTTGAAGGAAAATCATGAAGAGAGTAACAAGTATCACGTGTGTGCCCTCACTTGTTACAATAACTACATCTAGGTACATTTCCACAACCACACATGCCATTACATTTATCATCTCGTCCACCACGAATATCATGATTGTTACCACGACCACCAGGAAATAAATTAGGAGAGTCAACATGTGTTGTAGCTCACCTCTCACATATATTGTCCAACATCAAGTATAATGGACGTGGATGATACTCGCAACAATCGTGAAAAAAATATCAGCGAGAGGAGGAAGAGAAGCACCGCTTAAGATTTGAGTTCGAACTAGCTCATATTCAAAACAAATGCTTTGTAAGCAAACTACTGCAAACATCTTATCGTATTGTTCCTATTGCTTCTTCAAGTCTTGAGTGAAGGGCATCGATTCATCAAATTCAGTGAATATAACTTGTAATTGGTCCAAGTGTTTTCTGCATATTTGTGTCAGTTTGTTTCAATTGAAATAAACGAGATAACACATCATATATTCTAGTAATATCGCTCGTATACAATTCATGGGCACGAACCCACACCTCTCTACATGAGCGATAAGGACAAAACATCACCATCAAAGAGGATTTAATTGCTTGTTATAAAAGACTAAGCAACTGAGCATTTATCTTCCTCCAACTGGCTAGCTTAGAATCTTTAATATCTAAAATAGACTTGCTAAGATGTTCTTCTTGTCCTATCCCATAAACCAAACTTCAACAGTAACGCTCCAATAAGAAAAATTCATTCCATTCACTTTTACTATAGTAATGATTCGACTCCCAGGAATATAAGATACACTATAGCCTTGAGACATGCTTATTGATGAAGTAATTGAGGATGTCTTAGACATGGAATGAAATATTTTTACAACCAAAAGTTTATATTGCAGAGATGATATACTCTTTAATTACTAGAAAAATATGAGAGAAATTTGCACAAAAAAATTGCTCTAGAAGATCAAAAAGGCCCCAACAGAAAGGTCTGCTAGAAGATCAGAAAGGCTTGCACAGAAAATCTGCACTTGAAAAAAGAGGTCTGCACACAGAATTTGCACTTGAGATGAGAGATCTACATAGAAAATCTGCACTAGAGAATGAGAAAGATCTCCACATAAGTTTGCACTATGATTTGTTGCAAATAAGAGAGAAGACAAAAAGAACTATGTAATGTTTAGACAAACAGTTGTAGAAAAACAACAACAACAATAATAACAACAAAAAGAATTAAGATTTTTTTTGTGGTTATTATCTCTATGCCATAAATCTATTTTTTTATATATTATTTTTTATCTAAACAAATAATCACTCCTTACTCATATGTCCTACTTTTTTGTGCCATAAATATGATTAAATTTCTTCTTTATCACGTGAATAGCTCTCCAATCAAATTCACTTGAATTTTATATGACATTTAGACAACTTTCCTTTACTAACAATCATGAATTCTTTAATTAATTTTTGCTTATTGCCGCTCATATGACTATAGTAACCTCTTTTATCTAAAAAATCAAGAGAAGAGCCACAATCAGATATATGTCTCACATTCTGCATAATTGATTCACAACCCCATCTATTAGTATGCATATATCTTAAATCCCTAGAATTTTAGACTTAATCTTGTTGTGTCATTTTTATTGAGTCCAAATCATCGATCGTGTAAATGTTAAAGTATTATTTTAAAGGAGTTGAATGATGAAAAGTATATGAATCTACTATCCACTTAATTAAATAGTCTTTGACATCACATTCTTCATTTTCATCTAAAATAAATACAAGACCATTGAATAATGTTACTACAATAATACTATGATTATTTTCATTTAGTTGTTTCTTCCCATTTTTATACTTTTATAAATGTCATTTTTTACCACAATGATAACATGACTTTTCTTAAAATTATGACATATCACCATTACCTTCTCGTTTTGTCTCTCTCTCTCTCCTATATTTTTTATAACAAAGAGGTTTTGTAGTATATATTAACAATTTCATCTTCATTTTATTTCATTGAACAAATAATTTTTAATCATGAAAGATAATATAATATCATTAGGAATAAGGTTACTATGTGTTGTCATCAATATTTTTTTATTAATCCGATAAAAATTTTAGGAGCATTAATTATTGTATCTCGTCATTAAGAGTCATATTTGTTGCTCTTAATTGATTTACTAAATCTTGAAATACACTCAATTGTTCAACAATATAATTATCATCTAAAAATTTCAAATTAAAAAATATTATGATCACAAATGTTTATCATACGTTATATTTTTCTCATATACGCGTTGTAATTTCTTCCACAAAACTTATACATTTATATCTTGAGTAATATGACATAAAGACACTCATATCAATAAATTGTCTACATATCACAATTGCATATTTTTTTGAACAATCAGCATTTTTTTGTTGACATATTTTATTTCCTGATTTGATGGAATCAAACAAGTCATTAAAGTAAAGGACATCATTCGTCATTATTTTTCAAATTTGATAATCATTCGATATAAGTTTTTCTTCATTACTTCACATAAAAAGAACATCAAAATAAAACTCGCTCTAATATCACATGTTGAGAATTATCTCTTGAGTTTCTATGTATGAATTACGAAAATAAGATAATATTGTGCAAAAAGATAATAATAAGAATAAAAATACCAAATTTACATAAAAAAATCTCCAATTAGAAGGCAAAAATCACAATAAATTATAGAGTAATTTTACTATGACATAATGAATTACAAGTATTTTAGATTTTGCCAGTGTCCAAAATAACAATTCAATGAAATATTTTTTGAAAACCCTAAAATAATCAATAATAACAACGTCTCATGATTATGTGATTCTTTGTTATCATATTATAGAAAGCCTTCAAAGATCTTACTAATATTGTTGTATTTATTTTATTATTTTAAAAAGTTTTTTTTCTCTTTTCTACATGGTGATTCATGAGCAACCTCTTCAAAAGAAATGAAAACTCCTTCTTTTTTCAAAAAAGTCTTGGATACCCCCACGCGAGAAATTTTTTTTGTTTTGTATATAATTAAAATTAGAGTCCAACCCAAACAAAAAATTGATTAGTTATTTTAAAGATTAAAGAAAATTAAGACATCACAAATTTCTAACAAGTTGGACACTTCAACCAACATGACCGTAATATGTTATAACTTATAAAGGCATCGAACTTTGTCCTGGCAAATTTTCTTTTACTTATTTTGGAGTCCCAATTTCATACAAACATCTAACATCTAATTAGCAATCCTTCATCACCGAAAAGCAATCCTCTAAACCTTTTGGAAGGAAAATAAAAACTCTAAGCCAAGTAAGTAAAACAATCTTAATCAAATATATTCTCAATATAATGCTTAATAGTTCTTTTAGGAGGTATTTTCCTTTCATTAATCTTTGTAGATTATTGATAATCTAAACTTTAAATTACCCGACTCATTATATTATCATGTTTACTTATTATAATTTATAGACAATTTGGATTGCCTATGAAGTGACAATCTATATTACCCAAGATTACCACCCAAGTGGTAATCTTGTTTAGTTTTCATATTTGCCTTTCTAAATCTTCCATAAATAAAATATGTCACAATAAATAAATCATCATATAACAATACCAACACAAATAATAATAATATATTATAATAATAAAGTGATGACCAAACTAAATATTATTTAAATAATACTTATTGTATTATGAATAGAAATATAGCACTAATATTATTATAAGTATTATTAATTAAACTAACATTTTCATTAATTAAATATTTTTTTTATTTTGAAGTGTATTAATTACATAAATACATTAATTTGTGAGTTTGTAATTTAAGTAGATAAATTTCAATTCAATGATACAAAATTTTTAACTTAATAATATTTAAAAAGGGTATTTTGGTCAAATGATGTATATTATTTAGTAATCATAATATGAATTTCCACTTAGATTACTTATATAGCAAATAAAGTAATGCACATTACTAGTAATTTAATATGTGATAATCTTTTTGTTAGGTAATATAGTAAACGTCTTAGTGTGTGACCAATATGGTCACTGCCAACAGGACGTGCGTGATTAGCGGAGGAAGGAATCCTCACGCGGATATGGCCGTTGGACGCAAGCTAGCAGATGACAGCCGATCAGAGACACATGTGAGTAAGCCTTCTGCAACGGCTATGAACATCTGTCGATAGTCGGTGATAAATGCACGCATAATTGTGAATTTATCTCATAACTTAATGTTCGAGATGGTGTTTGTCATTTGTTGTAACGAGAGGCGTTATCGAGGTGATCAAAGGAGGCGCGACATGGGTGGACTCCGGTGGTTAAGGGGTGCCTATAAATAAGACTCCGAATGGAGTCGAGACACTCACCGATTGAGAGCCCCGAATCTTCTAAAATTGTTTTGCAGGCATACTTCATTGGTATCAGAGCTCTACGATGCCCTGATCTTCCCCGATCCTCTTTCTCCTTTTCTCTCCGACGAGTGACAGCTTCGTGTACAGAAGAATGTTCGTTCACTGCTCGAGAAAATTGATAATCTCCATCGACTTACTCTGCAATTTACTTTCAATTCCACTCGTCAGCGCACCTCTCCGACGTACCCGTCGTCTGATATGTGATTCCCCTCGTATCTGCTACACGCTTCTGCAAACAAGAAAAATGACGCACAAACTTATTACTTTTGAGCTGGTCAAGATGGAGCGTCTGAATGGCGCTAACTACGAAATATGGAACCGCAAAATTTGATATGGACTTACGTATGACAATCTAAAACCTATAATTGACTCTAATGCTCAGGAATTGCTCGAAAATGCAACAAATGAGCAGACAACTGCATTTTAGCATTAGAATGTCAAGGATAGGAGGACCAGATCTTTCATATTAATGCATATGGAAGATGATCTCATTAGGATATTCGAGATTCATGAGAATGCATATGATCTATGGGCAGCTATCAAAGAAAAATATGATTCTAAAAAGGAATCAAATGTACAAGTGCTCATTCATAAATATATCACTTGTAAAATGAAGGAGAGTGATAACGTCATAGATCATGTTAATAAAATGATTGTCATGGCTAAGGACTTAGCCACTGTAGGGACTACTCTACCCGACCCACTGTAAGTGTCAGTTGTTCTCAACAGCTTGCCCCCTCATTCGACATGACCGCCACAACTTTGTGACTTAATGGGACAATTAAGTCAGTGACAGATCTTCCAGCACAGTTGGCCATAAAGCAGGACATGACTAAAAGCAAAAAAAAGACTGAATTTTTGAAGTAAAAAAGACAGACGAAGAAGCTCATGCGGTGCACCACCAAAAACACCTTGGTCCTAACAAGAAGCAATTCAAGGGTCCAAACAAGAAATCTTCTCGCGGAACCTGTTTCGCTTGTGGGAAGTATGGCCATTTCAAGGGTAATTGTCCCATGATGAAGAAGCCTGACCAAAATAAGGCCCAGCATAATCTGAACAGGTGTTCGCAGAGGAAAGGTCTCAATAAGCCTAAATTTGTTGGGGTCATCGAGTGCAATACTGCGATGATGGACATAAGTGGATGGTGGATCGACTCTGGTGTGACCTGCCATATTGTAAAGACCAAGGATGACTTGGTTGAATTCAAAGAGCTTAAAAAAGGAGAACAAAAGATCTATATGAGGAACAACACATATCCGAATGTTGAAGGTGTTGGAAAATATACGTTGGATTCTAGGGGACAACATAATGGTGGTTCATGATGTGTTGTATACAATAGGAATCCGGCGGAACCTCATATTTGTACCCGTTCTTTTGAAGAAGGGACTTAAAGTCCACTTCTATAAAGACTATGTAACCATTGGAAAGAATGATAAAGTCATGACTATGAGAAAGTTTGTTCTTGAACATGACTTATTTTATCTCAATGTCATCAATGAATCAATGAAAATCACTTCTGAGTATTCTATGTGTTATGCATGTGATTCTGATCTATGACACGATAGATTAGGAAACTTTCAAGATGGAACAAATAATCAAACTGAACTTGGTACCTAACATAATAGGCGTAAGGATATTGCTCTGTAAGCATTATTTGATAGGAAAAATGACTCGGAAAGAATTTTCAAAAGGAATAAGGTCAATGGATTGTTAGAGTTAGTTCATTATGATATTTGTAGTCCTATGAATGTTAGTACACATAAAAGTAAAGAATATTTCATCACATTCATTGATGATTACTCAAGATTTACTTATGTCTATCTCTTACAGAGGAAAGCCGAAGCCTTTGATATGTTTAAGAGATGTAAGACAAAAGTAGAAAGGAATTTGGTAGACCAACTAAGTTCTTAAGGACTGATAACAGAAGGGAATACACCTCCCAAGAATTTGTCAGTTACTGCATTTAGAAAGGGATAATTAGGCAAACTACTATGCTATATAAGCCACAATAGAAAGATGTGGTAGAAAAAAAGAACAGAACACTGAATGCAGTAAGATGTATGTTGTCTCATTTCGATCTCCCAAAGAAATTTTGGGATGAAGCAGTCTTGACCGCGAATTACATACAGAATAGAATTTCCAACAAGTCCGTTGAATTAACGTCATTCAAAATCTAGAATGGTAGAAAACCCGAGTTAGGCCATCTCAGGAAATGAGGATGTGGAGCGCATGTATTGGTTCCAAGTTAGCTCGAGGACAAGCTGAACTTCAAGACGATCATGTGCAGGTTTATCGGGTACATCGAAACGTTCAAATGGTATAGGTTCTTCCACGAAGAAAAATATCTTATAGAGAATCGAGATGCAACTTTCCTTGAGAATGAAAGAAAAGAATTGCATGGTGAAGAGGACAATGAGCCTCTGACTACTATCAGCGATAATCACATCTCTGAAGAAGACAGATTGGACATGAGTCCAAGTGTGGAAGATAGAGCTATACAAGATAATGAAATACCTTTGGAGGATGTGGAGGAACCCATCATTTCCACGAGTATAACTGGCACCAAGAGCCCCTAGACGACACCCGCACACTTGGATGACTATGTTCTGTACGAGTGCGAGGCTTCGTGTTACTCCGTCGATGTTGATACAGAGGATTGTACATATAGTATTACGTATAAAAAATTATGGCTTCATCTGAGTCGAGATCACGGATGACCTCCATGAAAGATGAAATGGACTCAATTAATCGAAACGAAGTATGGACACTATGTGATTTGTCGGTAAACAAGCAATTCATAGGGTGTAAATGAGTTTTCAAGCGAAAGTACCGATCAGATGGTACACTTGAAAATCACAAAGCAAGATTGGTTGCCAAGGGTTATACTCAGCAACCCTGTATAGATTTCAGGAAATCTATTCTCCGATAGCTAAATTTGCATCGATTAGGACGATCTTAGCGATAGTTGCATATATGGATTTGGAGTTATTTGAAATGGATGTCAAGACTGCTTTCCTCGATGGAGAATCGAGTGAAGACATATATATGTGACAACCTGAAGGTTTTGAGACATCAGGTCAAGAGAACAAGGTGTATAAACTGAGAAAGTCACTTTATGGCTTAAAATAGTTGTCTCGTCAATGGTACTTGAAGTTCCATAGTATGATAGTCTAATTTGGGTTTAAATCGAATAAATTGGATCATTGTGTGTACATCAAGAACAGTGGAAGCAATTTTGTGATATTAGCATTATATGTGGATGATATCTTGCTCGCTGGTAATGATATCAAGATGCTCAATGAAGTGAAAATAAAGTTGAGCAAGAAATTTGAAATGAAAGACATGGTAGAAGCATCCTATGTACTTGAGATTCAAATTATACGAAACAAAAGTTCAAGGACATTGAGCTTGAGTAAAGAACAATATATAAATAAGATACTGAAGAGGTTTGAGATGCATAATTGCCGTCTAGTACCTACACCACTTGTGATTGGAAAAAGACTTAGTAAAAATCAGTGTCCTAATATAGGGCAAAAACCCTTAGAGGAACCCTATGCACAGGCGGTGGATAACTTGATGTATGTGATGCTCTATACGAGATCTGATTTGGCTTTTGCCGTGAGCCTAGTAAGTATATTTCAAAGTAATCCTAGAAAGGATCACTATGAAACAATAAAAGGGATACTTTGATATTTGAAAGGTACCGTACATTTGAGGTTGACTTATCAAGCAGATACACTTGAAGTTGTAGGTTACTCATATGCGAATTTTGGTAGGGACATAAATGATCGAAAATTCACATCAGGTCACTTATTCATGTTGGGTAGAGCAGTCGTTTCTTGAGGTAGCAAGAAATAAGGATGTGTGACTAGACACACACAAGAGGTTGAGTATATTGCTTGCAGTATAGTAGTCACCCATGGAGTCTGGCTCAGACGTTTTCTTTTAGAACTAAGGTTCGGTCTGGTCAAAAGACCAATTCAGATGTACTGTTATAATCAAGCTGCGATAAGCTTGATTGACAGTAGAGCCAATAGTTCAAAAGATAAATATATTGAGATAGAATACCACTATATTCAAAACATAGTGGAAAAGAAAGAAGTGACAGTAACTTATATGCCTACAAGTGATATGTTGGTTGATTCTTTACAAAGGGAATTATAGTTGGTATATTCATCAAACATGTTGATTTGATGAGCAAAAATAATTGAGTCAATATGAAGATTCACGAAAAAGTGAGTTTCGTTATAGCATCCAGATGATATTACACGGATAGTGAGAGTATTAAGTTTGCATTCGCATTGCACGGACAGTGGGAGTAGCGAAGATACACGACCACATTGGTCAAATGGGAGATGTTAGTGTGTGACCAATATGGTCATTGCCAGCAGGACGTGCATGATCAGCGGAGGAAGGAATCCTCACGCAGATATGACCATTGGACGCAAGCTAGCGGATGACAACCAATCAGAGACGCACGAGCGTAACCCTTCTGCAACGACTATGAACATCTGTCGATGGTCGGTGATAAATGCACGTGTAATTGTGCATTTATCTCATAGCTTAATGCTCGAGATGGTGTCCGTCGTTTGCTGTAACGAGAGGCGTTACCAATGTGATCAAAGGAGGCGCGAAAGGGGTGGACTCCGGTGGTTAAGGGGCGGCTATAAATAAGGCTCCGAATGTAGCCGAGACACTCACTGGTTGGGATCCCCGAATCTCTAACACTGTTTT
>LTAE01005859.1:10324-27156 GCA_001647135.1 Pontederia paniculata | reverse complement strand
CCCCCTCTTGGTGCCATTCCAGATCCTACAACTCCTACAAGATCAATTAGATTATTTAGGGATTTTACCACTGTCCAAGGGCTTATTGACATTCCTGCTGTGGGGTGTCATTACACTTGATGTAATAATAGGCTTGGATTATCGAGGATATGGTGCAAACTTGATCGTATTTTCTTGAACTCTGCATGTTTCCTTAAATTTCCTGCGGTTAATCTTACTGTCTTAGAGAGAACTTCTTCTGATCATGCCCCTTTATTGCTCAACACAAACCATGTAATAAGAAGAACTAAATCTTTCAAATATGAGCCGTTTTGGTTTGAATATCCTGAACCTAGAGAGATTATCAAAACCATATGGAATGCTAGAGACCCAAACTCATCACTGCACCATTCTTTAAACTTGGTGAAACACAGAACCATCTAGTGGAACAAAAATTATCTAGGACCTTTAGAAAGTAAGGCTCAACAAGTCAAGGAGGAAATCCAAAATCTGGAAGCCAAAGATGAGCAGGATGGCTTGGAACCTAATGAATTAGTTAAACTCAGATCCCTATACCATCATCATATTGCCTTGTTAAGACAAATAAGCTTAAAATGGTGGTCAAAATCTAGAATTAAATGGCTGGCTCAGGGAGACAAGAATACAAAGTTTTTTCACCTAACTACAATAATGAGACAAAGGAAGAATCAAATCCATACTCTTACCGTGGCTCCTGGAACTATCATTACATCTGAAGATGAAATACTTCAGCAATTTGTCAAACATTACCATGACTTGTGGGAAAAACCAAACCAAATAAACATTAACCCATCTTACATGCCAGAACTACCAAGCCTCCCTCGTAACCTGATAGAACTCCTGGAGTCCCCTTTTACTCCAGAAGAGGTGAAAGCCTCCTTCTGGAATATGCCTCTAGGTAAAGCACCTGGACCTGACGGTTTTACCTTGGAGTTTTACAGAAAATATTGGGACTTAATAGGGGATACAGTCACAAGTGAAATCCTTAAATGCTTTAATACTGGGGTTATTCCTAAAGAATGGTCCAGAACAACCCTAATGTTTATACCAAAAAAGAATAACCCTCAATCTATCAATGATTACAGACCCATTTCTTTATGCAATGTAATATATAGAGTTGTAGCTAAGACCCTGGCTACTAGACTTAGATTGGTGCTACCCACCCTCATACACCCGGCTTAATCAGCCTTTGTAGCTAATCGATCCATCCAAGATAACATCATGCTATGCCAGGAATTGGCTCATTCAATGACCAAAGGTATTAGGAAGGGGATGCTAATAAAAGTAGACATGGATAAAGCTTTCGACAGAGTTGATTGGGGGGCTATAAAAACTACTCTAATGCTTATAAAATTTCCTCTTAAATTTGTAAATTGGATTATGGCTTGTGTCACCTCCCCCACTTTCTCATGTAGGATAAATGGGAAACAATCCCCTTTCTTTGTCCCTCACAAAGGCATTAGACAGGGTGACCCCCTGTCTCCTTACATCTTCATTATTATCTCTCAAGTTTTAACATCTATTATGAATCAGGCAGTGCTCTCAAGTTCCCTAATCCCTTACACCATTCGATCTTTCTCCATTAGTCACCTTTTATATGTTGATGATCTAATCATATGCGTAGCTGCAACAGTTAAAAATTGTATTGAGATCAAAAGAATTATGAATTTATATTATCTATTTACCAACCAAATAGTTAACCCTGTTAAGTATGCAGTCTTCTTGCCCCCTAAGTTGAGCAACAGAAGGAAAACAACCATACAAAACAAACTTGGTATAAACTTAGTGTCCTTTCCTTTAAAGTACTTGGGGACTTTAGTGTCATATAAATACATTTCGATGGACAAGCAAAGACTACTGATTGATAAGATGGCATGTAAAATTTCTAGTTGGAGATCTAAATACCTCAACATGGTAGGAAAAATGGTGTTAATTAAGTCAGTGTTAAACTCTATGCCCAACCATTCATTGGGTGTCTCTTATATATCGGGTGGTCTTAGACTCTTTGGAAAAATTAGCAAGGGGACTTTTGTGGTCTAAACATGAGGGCAGGAGGGGTCTCCACTTACTAAATTGGAACACAGTCCGATTGCCAAAATTCCAAGGTGGCCTGGGTATAAAAAACACTAGGATGATTAGGACTGCCTTGCAAGCTAAGTTGGTTCTTCGTGTTCTGAATAAAGAAAATTCTCCATGGGTTAAATTGATTCTTAGTAAATATGGGCTGTCACACCCATGGATCCCAACTCCCACAGGAAAACATAATCATCTTTCGTGGCCGTGGCGTATGGTTTTAAATACTATGCAGGAGCTCAAGATTGGGCTGAAGAGATACATAGGTAATGGTAGCACCACAAATGTGTTGATGGATCCCTGGTTGTTTTATACTCCCTTACATTTTATGCCTACTTATGTTAATGTTCAGGTTCCGCTTGTCTCTCTTAATGTAAGCGAGCTCATCTCTGCTAATACTTGGAATTTGAACATGTTAACTCATTGTTTCGGTGCTGAACTAGTTATTGTCATTGTTTCTATATTTATACCTGCTCGGGCCTGTGATGATAAGTGGTTATGGGCTCATGACCCTCTTGGGAGGGCTACTGCACGCTCAGTTTACTACTCAATCAGCCGCCAGCCAGGCCAACTGTCGGGAACAGGAGGGCCAGTGTGGAGAAAAGTGTGGTCGATCAACATTCCCCCTAAAATTAATATTTTCTTATGGAAGCTAGTACACAATAGACTGCTCACAAAGAGCTATCTGTCAACCATTGATCAAGGGATTAATTCCCTATGTCCACTTTGTGGATTGCAGGAGGAAACAATTTCACATCTTTTCTTTTTGTGCCCAGTAGCTACTGATCTCTGGAACCTATTTGAGTCACAAGTAAATTACAGATTCACATGTAGGGATAGTTGGAGTAATGGTGGGTGGGTAGGCGAGGGCTCAAATTTACCTTACCCTTTCAAGTGCAAACTACAATCACTGATAGCCTTCTCACTCTGGGGCATTTGGAGAGTTAGAAATGGCGCACTATTTAAATCTCGCTCGGCAACATACCAGCAGTCTGGTGCAAGGTCTTGGCAGGTTACAATGAGTTTGCAGCAAACCACTACTCTGAGGCAGAACGCCCCCAAGACCATAGTCCGGTGGGAGCCCCCTACCACCCCGGGAGTCAAGATAAACTCTGATGGCTCTTTTATTAGAGTCGGGGGTGCCAGGGGGAGCAGGTTTTATTATTCGCACTAACACGGGTAATTGACTAGCTGCATGTGCTCTTCGGTATGTCGCGAGCTCTGTTTTGGAGGCGAAAGTTTGGGGTGCTTTAATGGGTATGAAGATAGCAAAGGCTAAAGGATACTCTGATATCATTCTAGAAACTGATTCCATGAACCTTGTTCAAATTATCAAGCAGAAAGCTCAAGTGCCTTGGAGAATATGGGGAATTATTGCTGATATACTACACATATCAACATTTTTTGTTAGTTTTAATTGTACTCATTGCTTCAGAGAAGCAAATAGAGCGACAAATCGCCTAGCTATTGTTGGTCGTACAGCAGAGGTCGATATTTTTTGGCAGGAAAGTCCTCCTCGGCATCTCTCTGATATTTTGTACGCAGACGCTTATGGCCTAATGAATACATGTGCTTTTGAAATCTTCTATAATGGTCTTTGCAGCAACTGTCAATTTAAGCATAAAAAGTGGTTAGTTTTTTGGAAAGTAGACTGCCAAAGTTGGGTTAAAGATGAACTTGGACCGCAATGGAAAGACAATTAAGGCGCTTCTTTGTAAATGTGGGTTCCACTGAGAATTAATGAAAAAGAAAGTTAGTTTTGAAGTCCAACTAAAAAATATGAAAAATATTTCAAATTATTTTTAAGATAAGTTTTATTAATTACTTTTAAAATTATTGTTAATGTAACAAATAAAATAAACTATTTTTTATAAAAAAAATAATAAGTCAAATTATAATCAAAAGATCAATATAATAAATAAAGAATTCAGATATAAAATATATTGATGTAAATTATACACTAAAATAAAATATAAAGTAAATGAAAGATATCATTTTCCCTAAAATAAATTAAAGCTAAGATACAAATGCTAATAAAAAATAATATTTAAATGTTTGCATTAATATATATATATATATATATATATATATATATATATATATACTTATTCGAAAGAAATATTATATATCAAAGTTTTTAACTTATACAACTAGCCAAAAATAAACAATTGACATTTTAAAATTTCACTTACTTTCCAAACAAAACAAAAAAATATATAATAAAAGAAAATAAACAATAAAAGATAGCAGAAATCAAATCAATAAAAAAATTAAATTATCACATAATAAATTAATTAACTTTTTAATAAGAAATTTAAAACTTTTACTTTCATTAATATTGTACGGTACTTCAAATAATACTTAAACATAAGCATTCAAACTCTAAAAGTTCGTTGCACATATCCAAATAACATAAATAAAAAGTTTAAACTAGAATTAATCTAAATTAATATAATAATAGTAAATATGAATATTATAAAATATATTGATAGAAAAGTAAATATTAAAATAAAAACTTAGATAATCTAAATTATTTTAATAAATTAAATATTATATGTTAATAAAAATATTCATATAATTAAATAATTATTTATTAATATATGATGATATTTTTGTTTTAACTACATATTTACAACAAATTTTTAACTTGTAACTCATATAAATATAAATCATTCATCAAAACAAACTATCTCTTTATGATTACAGTAAAATAAAACTATTCCTAAATTTAGAAACAAAATTTCCTGGACTACTCTAAATAGTTAGTTTTTTAGGATATTTTCAATGAAAGATTAATGTGTACTGTGTAGTATATCCAACGAGATGTACAAAGCCTAAGTTGTATATTACGGTATTATACATTTTTTTTTCATTTGTGCAAAAGGAAAAGGAAAAAAAGGAAAACTATTATTCAAACAAAGATTAATTTAAACATCGTTTTTTTTTTCTTTCAATTTCTACCATTATATTATTATTCAAACATGTTCACGGAGGTTCTATTGCAAAATATAATCTAAGGCTTTTTCTTCTTCAATTTATTTTAGTATCGAGTATAACAATTATTGTATCATAATCAATTTTTGGTCTTTAATTTTTTTTACTCGAATGTGGTGGTCCACAAAAGCATCTGAATAATCTATTTCAAGCAATTAATGATTTTAGGAAATTCGTATTTATTTATTTTTTTTCGGATTCACATATACACCCTCGTCTTTCACTTTTAGGTAATGGACTTATTTTATGTTATATTTTTTTTATTAAAATGTTTAACTAATGAGCCAAGTATCTTTTGTATGGCCCCGTTTGGTTGGTCATTTTCTGTTTATAGAATAATTTTTTTTAATCCAACATTTAGTCCAATGCTCTTAATCCAGTAGGAATAATCTTATTCTTGCATGAAGCAAGACTAAGTTACTCTCAGCTTTTCTTCTTCACCCTGCAATTAATTTGATGGGATCTACAAAGTACAAATATGATTGTTTGGTTAAAAAGTAAGGAATAAGACCTTAATCTTGGTCTTATTTTCTAATCAAGCAGCCCCTATGAGATGATCTTATTTTCTTTATTCTTCTACATTCTCCGTTAGTTATAATTTATGTCTCCTTACAATGCTTAAAGAATGAAACTACAACATAATATGTATACAAAAATGACGACACCCGTGACAAGGTTATTAGTGGCTCTGAATTCCTAAAACTTAAAAAAATAAATATAACTATAATAATTTATTCTAATTATTTTTTTAGCATAATCAAGTAATTATTAATATAGAATATAAAAAAAATAAAGAAGATAATTCGTAATATAGAATATAAAAAAAATAAAGAAAATAATTCGGTTTGACGCATGCTTACACATTCATTAAACTCTTTATTAAACCCATCAAATTAAAACGTAAAAAATAAAATGTTTCTTCTATTTGTTTTTTCTCATAGTTAATTATTTATTTATAGTTTTACACAAGAAATTTTAATCTATAATTGAAAAAAAATTGTCGACTCTAGAATTTAAATCATATTCTCTCTCATTATATATATATATATATATATATATATATATATATTTATTTATCTTTAAATCATATTCTCTCTCACTGTATGGAGGAAAAGCTAAAAAGCAAATTTGAAAGCGAAACATAAATNTCTCTCATTATATATATATATATATATATATATATATATATATTTATTTATCTTTAAATCATATTCTCTCTCACTGTATGGAGGAAAAGCTAAAAAGCAAATTTGAAAGCGAAACATAAATCAGACCAATAATTGTGATGCATGCATCCTCGCTTGTGAACCAAGTTCTTAAGTTGATATCTTTCTTTCATTATTCGACTATATTTATTCTTCTAGTTTTAAGTTGGTTACATACTAAATTGTCTAAAAGGACGCTTGATATGAACAATTGGAGATAAAATAAATTGTTCTTTATTAGGATCCTGTTATTTTTTTATGTTAACCAATATCTATAAGTTCAATGGACTCTAGTCAAAGATTGCAGAATTCAGATCTTATTTATACTTGATATTGCTGGACGAACTTGTAAATTTTAAGTATCACTTAAATTCAATTACATATTAAACAAATATAATCAGCATTGTACCCGTTGTCATATAATTACCATAAGTTTTAAAGTGGGAGAAACTAAAGTTAATAATCAATGTAAAATTAAAATAAACAAATTGTATATTTAGGATCTATTAAATGCTTCAAATTATAACTTTTAATACATCGTAATATTTTCTGCTGATTAATTATTTTATAAACAAACATTTGACACCAACTTTTATCATATCAAAGAATAATGTATTAAATAAAAAATATCATTAAATAATTATTTATTTTTATCATCATTTTATCTTACATTTTTTTTCTTCTGTATTTTAAAATAGAGTTATTTTCATAAATCTCTCTCAACTTATCGTAAAATTTTATATCTATCTCTAAATTATAAAATCGAGATGAAGTATGTCTAAACTTTTCTCAACCAGACAATTTTATCGAATTGTCTTATTTTCTATTATTTCTATTATTTAAATGGTCATTTTGTCTTTTTTTTTAAATAAATCATCTTCCTTTACGTCGTCTTCGTGAGCTCGTGCAGTTCGCGTAGAGGCGAGCTCGCCTGCACGAGCTCGTGTGACAATGGAGACGACAATGACAAATAGTGGCGAAGCCAGAACTTTTATCTAGGAGGTGCACAATTACTCATATATTTATTTATATAATAAAAAATTAAAATATTAATCTACATTTGCAATTATATTTTGTAATAATTTGTTTGCATTGTATAATATAATTTAAGATATTTACATCAATTTTATATTTTATTTTAAACATTAAAAAATAGAAAGAAAAAAAATAGTGAGAATATTTTAAAATATGGATATGATATTATAATACTAATTCATAAATGAATGAAATAATAATAAAATAAAAATTTGACAATATTGATATATGTTTTCTACAAAATATACTTTTATACGTGTGATAGAATAATAAGTAGATATACATGATATAGTTATAGACTAATAAATAAAAATTTAAATATAGTATATATATAATAATTCTGTTGACTTAATAAAATTTAATATAATATAAATAAGTGATACTTTTTTGAAATCATATAAGCTAATATTCGAGTAAAGGTAAAGGATAAATAATAAGAAAATAGAAGTATGCATGTAATAAAATAAATAAGTAGACTATTATGCTACAATTATAGACTAATAAGAAAAAAATATATATTGTAGTATATATAAATAATCATGTTAATGAATGGATAAATATTAATATAATATAAGTAATTATATCTTATGAAATAGTACATTAAATAATATTGAGTAAAAGTAAATAATAAATAATAAGGAAGTAAAAATAGAATAGGCAGATTAAGTTAGGAAAAAAAGGAAAAAAAATGAGGATATCTAGTTACAAATAGTGCACCTCTATTCACCTAAACGGGTGGTTAATCTTGAAACTTATTTAGTAAGAGATCTAGTTAACGGAGTTCTGGGTATTAATACACCCCTAGCTCCGCTCGACAAAGAATAATTATCTTGTTAAAAGATAAAATTATTATCTGATACATTAGAAAAATAGAAAATTAGAGGATTGGATGAAATTTTATAATAAAAAATGTTCAGACATATTTCCATCATTTTGTAGTTTAGAGATGAATATAAAATTTCAAAATAGTTTGAGAAATATTTATGAAAATAATCTTTAAAATAAAATAAAATAATTCTAAAAAGGATATTTTTTAAAAAAATATTTATTATAATTTTTAAAAATGACGAAAAAATTATAAAGTTGGCAAATAGCACGGGACCTTAACCAATACGTTGTCAATATTTAATAAGTATTTTTTAGTAAAATAAGTATAAAGAGTCGTAGAGACTTCATAAACACACTATATACAAGTGTAACAAGTCTATATCTTATAATTACAAAGTAGAATCTTAAGACCATGTCTGATTGCTCGTCATCAATGTAATAAATAAGACTCGTGGCATAGAAGAAAAAAAATAAACAAAATACTTTTGCGAGATAATATATAAAAACATAGCAAAATAGCAAATGGCAGAAACCAAACAAGAACATGACCTCCCGTGCGTCGGCCCCCACGTGTTCGTCGTCTTCCTCCCAACCATTTAACAAACCGTCCCCACGTGTCCCGTCGCTCGCTGGGCCCCCACCCTCTCATTGGATCTCCCGCCGTCCACCAATAAAACAAACTCCTACATAAATCCTCCTCCGCTCGCGCGCGCTGGGGATCCTGTGCGCTCCACACAACACACAACAGGCTTCCTCCACCTAATCTCCTGTTGTCACGTCACCTTCCTATGCTTTTAAGTACGTGTCAAACGATTTTTGCATAACCTTTTTTTATTATTTTTTAAATTTCTTTTAACAACAACAATAATAAAATATTATCCTACTAGATGAAATCGATTATATAGATCATATGACGCTATTGTGCTTTATCGATAATCAAATCTTTGAATATATTATTCGTGAATAGATCTCATTTTATTAACGCGTCAAATATTTGTCTTCACCATGATTGTTAAGATCTCGATCCAGATCTTACAATTTTACGATCTCGAGGGCCCTCAACGATCTCGATCTTAATATGAGGATCTTATAGGTAAGATCTTAATTTATATCATATGATCTTACGATCTTATTTGATCATATACGATCTAAAATAAATATTTTAATCATTTAAAAATAGTACTTTTT
Organism: Pontederia paniculata; assembly: GCA_001647135.1. Classification (NCBI taxonomy): domain Eukaryota; kingdom Viridiplantae; phylum Streptophyta; class Magnoliopsida; order Commelinales; family Pontederiaceae; genus Pontederia; species Pontederia paniculata. Next base: position 17,815 of record LTAE01005859.1, on the reverse strand, counting down.
ACAATTTTGATAATAACAATAAATATAAATGAAGTTAAATAGATTTTTCTTACAAATGGATCAAATTACGATCTATTGAAGTCTAATTTAAAATTTGAGCGCAAAAAAAGTAATATATATTAAAATATAGTATTTTGTTAATTTGTAGGATCTTATAATCCTCGATTCGATCTTACGATTTTTGATCTTATGATCCCCTTACAATCTTACTTAAGATCTCGATCTTGACAACCTTGATCTTGACCTTCCTTTTCCTCTTTTAGTTGAACTCCAAATTATTTGATTTACCCTCCAAGAGCATATTTAATGATCTTCTTTGAGTACGACCAAATCAGATCCGACGATTTTCTATCATCTTCTTGCTAACAGGGGTCACCTCGACTCGTTCAAGTATATGGTTATTCCTAACTTTATCCTTCCTAGTATGATTAGACATCCATCTTAACATCATCATTTCAGCTACTCTTCATTTTATATTCATATTATCCATTCATAGCCCAACATTCACTTTCATATAATATTGCTCATCTTTTTTTAAAAAAATATTAATTAGAAGGTCACTAATAATATTTTTAAAAAATTGCTATATGATAAATTGTATTTCTATAAAAGTTAATAATGTCTAAACCTTTTTAGAATTCTAAAAAAAGACAAATATAATTGTTATTATTGATAATTAAATATTTTTTGAGCATGCTAAAAGAAAATAATGCATATGTGGGTGACATGAAAAGTATGTGACTCAATCAATTTTTTCTTATATAAATTTATGTAGAATCTAAAGTTATAATCAATTTTAGTTCGATTCGTTATTTATTAATAGCAAATTTGGAAATGTTACAGTAAATTATAATTTTTTTTAACTAAAAGTATTCATAATTATATGTCTTTACATTATTTATATATAAAATGCAGAGATATTAACCTTTACAATTCTAATTATTTATCCTGCACATATAGTCGTAGGTAATAAGAAAAGTTATAAAATTTTATATTAAACAATCTTTGATAGATATATGCGATCAAACATAGTTTTTTTTTTCTTTTTGCAAGATTACAAAAGTGTGATGTGGCCGCTATTTCTTAAACTGTTTGATCGCGAGAGCGCATTTGGCGCAATAACAAAAAAAATTCTCAACACAAATAAATAATATGATAATTTAATATAAAAAAATATTCTTGATATTATATCAAAATATCCTTTCAAATTATTTAATAAGCAATTGTTACATGGGCGCATATTTGTGAGATTTTTTTAGGTTGCAGTCTAAGAATGAATTATATTCACAATCTTTTTTTTCAAAATTAAATTCGAAAGCTACTTAAACCAAAAAATCATTTCATAATGTTAATATTTTTTTAGATATCCGTTTGAAACGATATTCAGAACTACTTCGAAGTCGATATTTCTTTAATTAAATTATCAGACTCTATGACTCGAAGTCAAAACTACTAACTCTCGATTTTTCAACTAAAAATATACACATAATAATTAGACATATCAATCAAACTTATTTTGATTTCATAATGTTAGGATTTGATAAACTAATCTTCAACTAAATCTATAAGAAAAAACAGATCCTGCGTTGCGCATGATGTGTCCCACAATGGATCCGCTAATGAGATTCCCGTGGGCCCCGCAGCTCCCACCCACTCCGGTGGTCACGGGCGATTCGCTCTCCGGCGTCCGTATAATGAGTTTTCATGCGGTTAACATCGCGGACCCCTCCCCCGTCGCATGGCATTTACTAACAGCCGCATACGATCTCTATGCGGCGTCCAATGGCGCCCTTCCTGAACTCTATAAATGGCAGTTATATCGCGCAGTCGCAGAGCAGAGCAGAGCAGCGGCGAATCGCAAGTGGTTTTGCTCGCTTTATGCAGCAGAGGGGGAGGTTGCGCGACCGCCGCTCTCGGAGCTTCTCCAGATCCCGTTTGGCCGTCGAAGGCTCGTAGGCCTTCTCGCTTCCCTCGGGACTTGACTGCGAACACGAACCCCCTTTGAATCCTTTTCCGTCTGTCTGGGAGCACTGTTGACGCTAAGCATTCCGACATGGCTGCCGTGAACGACCAGCTGACCAATGGTAAGGGCATGACGGGTCTTGCATGACGTGATCTGACAGGGGGGGAACTCTTAAGACTCTTGCTTCTGAATCCGTCGTCAGGCTGATGAAATGATGCGATCCTGAACGATCTCACATGAATAATCTTTTTTTTTTAATTTTGCTGACATGATGCTATCGACATTTCATCTGTTTTTTTTTCTGTGGCGCTTGTGACTGATCTGGTTTCATGCTTTAAGAGTGGAAAAATGGAAACTTGGAATTATTTTATAGCGCTAACTTTGAAACTGACAAATGGATAAGAAGAAGAAAAAAGAACTATAAAAAAAAGAGTTTTTTTTTGTCTGATTTTGCTTGCTCTTAATAAATAAATATGTTTTTCAAGGAAATTTCCTTTTTTTTCTGATGTTTATGCTTTGTGGTGATCTCATTCTTGATTTGATGTTCTTGGTTAAGGAGAATAAAAGATGTGAAGCTGATAATTAATGCCTGCTTTGAGTTGGGAATGAAAGCAGGCTATAAGTTCTTTGGACTTGCACTTGCATGTAGAAGTTGAAGCTGAAGTTGATGATGATATGCCAAAAAGAACTAAATACATGACAAATCATGAGAACTTTTTGTTTCTTGATCTGATGGGATGTTTAATCTACTTCTGAAGTTTTTTTTTTGGTGATAGCTGTAATTTGCTTTTGATGTTTGCTGACGGCCCTTTATTGACCAAAGTTGTTGTCGTTTCAGTTGTAGGGGAAGAAGAGCGCATGGTCCAGAAGAGCTACTGGATGGAGCACTCTCAGGAGCTCACGGTGGAGGCAATGATGCTTGACTCCCATGCCTCTGATCTTGATAAGGAAGAGAGGCCTGAGGTGATAATACTTTTACACACTTTGGATTACCCGTGTTTTATACATTGAGTAGATTGTCCTTGTTCTTCAGTTTTGTCTGCCACTTTATATATGATATATGTGCATACTATCATGTCGTCTACCTTTCTGCAAAGTATCTGTCATAATAGTTAAAGGAAGTTCTGGTGATCCATCACTTGTTAGTATGCTAGAACTCTCTTAAATTTGCGGGTGTTACTGTTCTGAGTCATATAATGAGCACAGTTTTGCATGGAATCCCATTAATTTCTTTGTTAACTGTTGTGACAGAATAAAATGACTAACTGGATTTTGCTCATTGACATATGAAAAACACGAGATTGTATGACCAAATTGCTCGCTATGGCACTAGAATGACTTGTTGAGGAGACTTACGTCGTCACAATCTAAGCCAATCGTTGGACCTTGTTGTAACATCCTTAGCTAACTGTGTAATAAGATTTATGATGAACTAGTCTTGCATTTTGAAATACCACAAACTCTTTTACAGGAAATCCATTAGTCTGTCTTCCCTGTGATTTCCATGATTGGTGTAAGTAGAAGCAGGTTATAAGATATTATTTTTCCTCCATAGGTTCTTTCCTTGCTTCCTTCATACGAGGGGAAATCAATCTTGGAGCTAGGGGCTGGTATTGGTCGGTTCACTGGTGAACTAGCAAAAGAGGCTGGTCATGTTGTAGCCTTGGATTTCATTGAAAGCGTAATCAAGAAGGTAAGATTGTCTCACTAGATGAATTTTTCCAGAAAAAAATAGCATCACATGGTTGATATGGGACTTTGCTATTTGTAACAGTTATCTATGTTATATTTTGCAGAATGAAAGTATCAATGGCCATAACAAGAATATAAAGTTTTTATGTGCTGATGTAACATCTCCAGACTTGATATTTGAAGAAGAGTCCCTCGATATGATTTTCTCAAACTGGTTATTAATGTATCTCTCAGATAAAGAGGTATCACTTTTCTTTCATGTCCCCTCTAAAAGAAGGTTTTATTTAATATCGGAAACCATGAAGTAAAGTTTGTTTTAATCTTATATATGCTTGGTGAAACGTTGGGTTTATTGTTGAGAAAAATGCTTGGACTAACAAGCATATTATAGTGTTCTTAATAGACTTTGTGACTAAGTCATCCTTACTCCCAACTTAGGCCATAAGTTTAATTTCTGTTTTCTCTGAATCTTCATTTCATGTGTTGCAGTTGCACATGGTTTTCTAGTATTTATGTGTATCAAGTGTTCTTTTGTCTTTGTTCAAGGTTGAAAAGCTGGCAGAGAAGATGGTTAAATGGGTAAAGGTTGGTGGATTTATCTTCTTTAGAGAATCTTGCTTCCATCAATCTGGTGATTCCAAAAGGAAAGTCAATCCAACACATTATCGTGAACCCAGATTCTATACTAAGGTCACACTGCTTACTTTATATAGATCATGAGTTCATTTAGCAATAAGATTATTTCATTATTGTGTTGATTTTAACATATGTTCATCATTTTTCTCTGAAATGTTGGTTTATCCTGAATTGTTTTTTATAGAGATTTCAAAACTCCATGTTTGATAACATATCAGTTTTAGTTTCAAGTTGAAAGTATCATTCTAATATACTACATGATGAAATCTAGGAATTTGAGAAAGTAAGAATAGAATTTTGGGCTTTCCTTCACGATATTTTGTTTTCAATGCAGGCTTTCAAGGAATGTCACACCTATGATGACAATGGAAATTCCTATGAGCTCTCTCTTATTACTTGCAAATGCATTCATGCATATGTGAAAAACAAGAGGAACCAGAATCAGGTTTGTTATTCATCTCTTTTGCTTTTACAACTGTGACAGCTGTGACAGAGTTTTATGTGTGCATGTTTGATATTCTACTACATGACAAGAATTATTTGGTTTTCATTTTTTACAGATTTGTTGGCTATGGCAAAAGGTAAAATCTGATGATGATAGGGGCTTCCAACGTTTCTTGGACACTGTACAGTACAAAAGCAGTGGAATTTTACGTTATGAACGTGTCTTTGGAGAAGGATTCGTGAGCACTGGTGGAATTGGTATGTAGTGTCCCATACTGTGGTAATTTTTAGTTCATTTTACAATAAATCATGATGAGAATTATGATTTATGAAACAATGATTCATTTAATGAAGAAATCCAGCTTTTTTTATATCTGTGGAATATGTGTCCAGAGTTAGCCTCTCAATTGAGAAATTTCCTTGCTAATCAAAACCAAAATTCCACCATTAACTTTGGCAAAAGTATTCATGTCCTGTTCTACAATAACTTCCACCTTTGCTAGGATCTCTAATTGCTTGTAGCTTAAGATAATTTCTGAAATGTTTGTCTGCTTCCTATCAAGTTATTTTGGTTCTAAAAGAGTAAGTTTATCCTGTGCACCTCATAGTTAATTTAAATAAGCTTATGTTTTATTGCATTACCAGAAACAACAAAAGAGTTTGTGGCAAAGCTAGACCTTAAGCCAGGACAGAAGGTCCTCGATGTGGGATGTGGAATCGGTGGAGGAGACTTCTATATGGCTGAAAATTTTGATGTGGAGGTTATCGGTATTGATCTTTCAATCAATATGGTGTCCTTTGCTCTTGAACGTGCCATAGGAAGCAAATGTGCGGTTGAGTTTGAAGTTGCCGATTGCACGAAGAAAGAATATCCTGAAGGTTCCTTTGATGTTATATACAGTCGTGACACCATCCTTCACATACAGGTGTGTTACATATTTGATTTATCCCATCGCCTAGTTCTATCCCTTCAGTATCTCTACTGTGTTGTGGTTAAAATTGGATATATAGTTGTCACTTATCATATCAGGTAAAAGATATTTTAATGCCTCATGGTTTGTTGTATATTAATAAGATTTAAATCTTTTTCTTTTATTTTTGGTTTTTTCAGGACAAGCCCGCACTGTTTAAGACCTTCTTCAAGTGGTTAAAACCAGGAGGGAAGGTTCTTATTAGTGATTACTGCAAGAAAGCAGGTAAACCGTCGGAGGATTTTGCAGCTTATATAAAGCAAAGAGGATATGATCTGCATGATGTCCAGACATATGGCAAGGTAAGGTCTTAAGTAGAGAATAAAACTCCACCCTTGTCATTCCAAATTCTACATAATTCCATGCTCATTTCTCTACTAACAACTCATCTGTGTTCTTCAGATGCTAGAGGATGCTGGATTCCATGAGGTTGTTGCAGAAGACCGCACAGACCAGGTCCTATTCACTGATGCGTCCTTCAAGCTGTCCATTATGTCTTAAGTTCTAACATAGCAATTTGAAAGACTGAAAATGTCCAATTTCCTGACTTTGCTATCATTCACATTTTTCAGTTTCTGCAAGTCCTTCAAAGGGAACTTGATGCTGTTGAGAAGAACAAGGATTCATTCATCAGCGAATTTTCCGAGGTTCCAATTATTTACATGCAGACATTACAAGCCTGTATTGTTTCTTTTCATTGAATTCATTCTGAATATTATCCTATTATGAGCAGGAAGATTATAACGATATCGTCGATGGCTGGAAAGCAAAGCTGGTCAGAAGCTCTGCGGGCGAGCAGAAATGGGGCCTCTTCATAGCCATCAAGAATTGAATTCTTCTACTTGCTTTGAAGATTCTCTGATCAGTTATCAGTTCCTCATAATAATGTTTGCTTATGTTGATGTAATGTACTGTGATAAAACAATGAACTTTCTGATTGGTAGTTCACCAGATGTTCATGTGAACCATGTCTTTACTGAGTTGACCTTTTTGTTACAATCTTTCACTGGATGGATGGATCATTAAATTGGCGAGATTGTTTTGATGAAATTAACGAAAGAAGGCAAGAACATAAATAGATAAGCTAAGGAATATATTACTATTTTGAATATTTTTTATGTTTAGTTGATAAATAGATATTATATGAATTAGATATAATTAAAAAAAAAAGAAAAAATGGAGGTACTCCTTACTTAAGTAGGGAGCATTTGCTTAATTTATGATGGATAAATTTAGAAAAAAGAAAAAGAATAGAAGAGAAAAAGATTAATATTTATCGTAGATTTAACATCCTATGGTTGAAGCTCCTTATCTACATTAAACAGTTGAAAAAAATATACAGATAGGTGAACTACTTTTATTTTAAAAAAATTTAAGTTGATAAATAGATATTCTGATAAATAGATATTAAGTTTTTAAGATGTCAATTGTTATCAGTCTTATTCTTCTTTCTGTCAATTTTGTGCTCACTGTTTAAGTTTTCCGTTTTTTTCTAAAATCAAACAACTTGGGATGTAACGCCACAACCTCCATCTTAACTGAATATTAATGGGCACTAGTTGTTAACAACATTTATGAAATTATCAATAAGTAATTTAATTCACATGATAAAATATTTGTGGTGAATTGTAAAAAAAAATAATACCTGTAAAAAAGTAGAGCTGAAAGTTCTGCATTATAAAATTGTTTTTAATATGCATTTACATAAATATTATGTTAATTGAGTAAATCTATATATATTAAAATCGTCCAAAATATAGCAATAATGTATATATATATATATAT
>LTAE01005858.1:6162-24638 GCA_001647135.1 Pontederia paniculata | reverse complement strand
TATATATATATAAGAGACGGCTGGTGGACTCATTCGCTGATCAAACCAACAAAGGCGAAACATTAAATTAATTCTCAAATCAATCAACACACCAGATTAGTAAGAATGTGTTCCAAAAATAACGAGAGTTAATTAATTCTCAAATCAATCAACACACCAGATTAGTAAGAGTGTGTTCCAAAGATAACGAGAGTTAGTAACATCGAGTTCGATATCTGAAATCGTCAATTTGATTAAAAAAAATATCATTTTATTTTTTATTTTAATTTTGGATTAGTCTAGTAGTCCTGGACTCGGGGTTCTTAAGCGGGTATTCGAAAAAAACTAATTGTCAACTCTGAATTTGATTACTCGAACATATATTTTAGTTAGGGTTAATATACTCTTATATGAATACTAAAAGTATAGACTTAGTCTGGTCTTGACATAAAAAACAACTCTCTTTTGCATCCTTTTATTTTATTAATTAATTTTGCTACTCTTTTTTTTTCAACATTTAATAAAAGAAGAACATCTCTAAATATGTTTTTTCCCCATCCCCTTAGTTTAATCGGAATGTTCAATTGGACATTCTTATATGAAAAACATGTCATACCCTCATACCGTAAGTAATTGGTTGCATTAACCTGAGTGAAGAGGTATTGTATTGTGTTACCCTTGCGGCCTTACCCTCTTCCTAACTTTGATACCACCAGTGTTTTTTAGGAAAAGAAAACTTTGAGGCACATCTTTTGATAGTAAAAGGAGCTTAGGCCTGCGGCCATGAACAGCTAAGGACAACTTAAATACCAACACATAAAAGTGATGTTAATATTCCCACTTTGAGAGTTTCAAGCAAATCTAAATTTAATATTTATGCTACCGTAAAAAAAATGTCTAGGGAAAGAGATTTTGCAAGCAATTTTACTTTTGGTTATCATCTTGAAAAAAAAAGAAAAAAAAAACTAAAAAATATATTATAAAGATTTAGTTTTCTTATTTGCAATTGCAAGTATATTTTTAATTGAAAATATAGATAAAATCTAACTGAAATAAATAAAAAGTTTTTAGTACGGATTAAAATAAGAAGAAGCTCAATAAGAGCTAATAACTCAATTATTTATCTCATCTAACCAATTGTGCTTTATGAATTTGAGTTACTGATGAAAATTTTTCCTTTATCAACATACGATGACGGTACCAGCACTTCAATTAAAAAAGGGAGCAGTTTTGCTAATTGATTTAACTGTTTATCACGATAGAAATAATAAGATATTAAGTTTGAATCTTCAAGTTGTGTTCATAAAAGAGACGATTTTAAGCGGTTTTAATCTTTTAATGAACAAATATAAATGTTGAAATTCAATTATTTTTTGTTTCTGAAAGTGATATAGTCTCATTTTCTATTTTAAGTTTAAATGCAGCTGTGGTCAATGCAATTTTCATATAAATTAAATATAATTTGTGTATATTTAAAATTTGAATAGACTACGAAGGTTTAAGATTTCGCTGAATATATTAGCATTGCTAGTGTTGCATATTTCTAAAATGATAATTGTTAATATATTGATAAAGTTGAAATATTTCAAATGGGAAAAAAAGGGAAAATTGAAGACAAAATCGCACACGAGCCCGCACGTTGCCCAAGAAGTTGTGGAATCGGATAATTAAATTATTTTCTTTGTAGCAACTGAATTTGTTCCTCCCTTATCTCCTATCCTTTTATTCTTTTCCTTTCCCTCTTCCAATCTTGCATTTTTCTTTTCCTTTTTTTTATTCTTCTCTTTCTTTGCGTTTGAAGTGTCAATCTAAACAGAAGAAGAAGAAAAAGAAGTTCATTTGTTATTTTTTCTTTTTTTGCAGGTTTAAGTCTTGAAACATTCGAATCATTTTTATTTAATTTTCATCATCTCTGCTGGTAAAAACTCCAATCCAAGGTATACCAAATGAGAGCTTGTTGTGTCTCATCTCCAATTGTAAAGTTTTCAAAAACATTCCGTGTTTGATACTCCTCGCTCGCCTCGCCACCACCAGACACTTCAAAAGATTCCCTCCAATCCCTTCTCTCACTCTCTCCTCTTTGGGTGCTAGTGTCTTCTCCTTGCCATTGCCATTGCCATTGCCATTGCCATTGCTATTGCCATTGCCACTGCCAAACAAAAACATCTCCACCTATTTTTTTTTCCTCTCTTTTTTTTTTTACTAGTTCTTCTCAAGCCAACCTCAACTTCAACCTCAACCTCCCCTGTTGATGCTCTGCTGAGCTTTGCTCCTGAACAACAAATTAACCAACCTTTTCACCCTTGAATCTTGGCTGCAACCACATCATTGATAGTCTGATTTCTGTTGTTACTACTTTCCTTTTTTTTTTTTTTGTTATTGTTGTTGAGCAGCAGCATATTAACCTTTGAAGAGCTGTTAATGTGATTGTGATAATGCATCAGCATATATACTTCTTGAACCCTTTTTCTTTTCCGCCCTGTTTAGCTATCTGAAAGGCAGCACTGACAAGCAGCAGCAGCAGCAGCTACATGCTTTGCTTTGCTCTGCTCTGTACTGATTGAGAAGGAACAGATACTTGTTCTCCTTCCTTCCTTCCATGGAGAACTATGAGCAAAACTCTGTCAAAACCCTCCTCCTCCTCTTCCTACTCGTCTTCCTCAGCTCAACTCCTTCCCTAGCCCTCCACTCGGAGCCAATCTTCTCCCATTCCCCGACCTCTTCTCCCACGCCCGACCCTGCCGCTCCGGCCGCGCCCGCCCTCGCCGAAGGCGTCCGCCGCGTCCTCCTCGGCGCCCTGTTCGGCTCTCTCACCGGCATCGCCACGGCCGCTGCCTTCTTGTACCTCCTCCGCCTCTTCTTGCTCTTCGCCCACCGCGCCCCCATTCTCAAGGGCCCAGTCATCTTCTTCCCTTCCATCTCCCCCAGGACCCTGCAGCTCGCCCTCTCCGATGACGCCCAGCCCTCGCCGCAGCTCCTCGGCTCCAGTCCCAGCGGCAAGTACTACAAAGTGGTCCTCGACGACGAGCTCGCCCTTGCCGCGAAGCAGCTCGAGCCGCTGAATCATTGCTCCGGCGGAGACAGCAGCTCACCGGAAGCCCCGTGCTCCAACTCCCATAAAAGGAGGGTGCAGAGGGTGCTGGAGATGCTGGCCAGGGTTAAGCACCGGAACGTGATGAGCCTGCGGGCGTACATCCGCGGCCATTGTCGGTTCACGCTGGTGTACGACTACGTGCCCGGAGGCAGCCTTGAGGACGCCATGGGCCGGGTGCGATCGCAGGAGATCACGCTGGGCTGGGACGCCAGGCACCGGATTGCTGTCGGAATCGCCAAAGGGTTGAGGTACCTGCACTTCGAGTGTATCCCCAAGATTCTTCATTACAGGCTGCGGCCGTCCAATGTGATGCTAGACGAAGGTTTCGAGCCAAGGTTAGGGGACGCTGGACTCGCCACGCTAATCCCACCATGTCTGGATGCTCCTGGTGTTGCTGACTATGTCGCTCCTGAGTGTTTCCAGAGTTGCAGGTACAAGAAAGCCGTCTTTGCTATTTGCTTTCTATTTCATATCTCTATGAGCTGAATCAAAATTTCTTAACAAAATTGCGAACCAGAGGAACAATGCATTAATGTCCAAATTTCAGTTTGGAACATGAAGTTTGTTTCATCTTTTGAATTCATAAGCATTTTGTGCATCTGTGTAGTTTCATATGGCCATGAATCACTGGTTTATACAACTTGTAGAGACAAATCTATGTAAATTTGATTGATTCGGCTGTTTGTTAACGGTTCTGAATATATCTGATTGACAGCATTTTCCTTGAATGCTTCTGTAACAATTAAGCGGGGAATTTCATTAGTTCCTCAATGTATGTATGCTGAGGCACAATGTCCTAATATATTTCCTTTACAAAATGTTGGAAATATATGAATAGAACTTGATCATACATTACTTTAAACTTAGATGCCCATCTTGGTGATCCACATGCTGAAAGATATAGATGATTATTGCAAACATATTTTTAATCATACATTATGGAATCAGATTCCGATAGCCTGTTCCTGTAAAGGTAGCTGTCAAGACGTTGCTGCAAACAGAACATTTAGAGTTTAGCATCAAACAGTTGTATTGTTCACACAGTATGTCATATTGGGTACTCTCTTTTTTTTATTTATTTTTTTTTTAAAAACAATTGATCGTGGTTCTTTTATTTCACAGGTATACTGATAAGAGTGATGTCTACAGTTTCGGGGTGATCCTTGGGGTGTTATTGACAGGAAAAGATCCACTGGATCCAATTTTCGTTGGAGAGACGGGGCAAGGCAGCTTGGGTCGATGGCTTAGACACTTGCAGCAAGCTGGGGAAGCTCGAGAAGCATTGGACAATGGCATCCTTGGGGAGGAATTGGAGGAAGAGGAGATGTTGATGGCAATCAGAATAGCACTGGTGTGTCAATCCGACTTACCGGCTGACCGGCCTTCAAGTGATGAGCTCGTCGCCATGCTTACCCAGCTCCATAGCTTTTGATATACTGATTTTAGTGGTTGTTTTGAACTCTGATCATCACTGGAGCAAAGTCGCCATCTTTGTATTACTGAAATTAATATAACTGTAATATTATGGTGAGTGATTGAAAGCTCTGTGAATGTTGGCATCTACGAAATTGCTGACCATGAAAAGCTGTCATTCTCTCCCAACATCATATATCACCAATCTAATTGCTTGTATGTTGTATGTAGTATAACTCTTGATGGCTTCAGATTTGGGAATTTTGCAATGTGAATATGTGGCAGGTAACAGTTTAAATCAGATTTATTAAAGACAGTCTTTGTAGGAGGGAGAAAGATTAGGTTACATCCTGTGCTAACCTAGATGGTGTACTCAACCGGGAAATGTATTAGAATTGCAGAGGACTTTGCGATGGTGGGAACACTTGCTTTAATTGTGCATGAGCGCTTTCTGTGCGTCCTTTGCCCCAAGGACCATTTCTTCAGCAGGAGATGCCAACTTTCCTGTGTGAAAAGACATGGAGTAGGAGTTCCAATGTATCTTTACTGTCATTGTGTTTTAACACTTTTACCACATTTGCTGAACCCTTTACTGAACCAGTCTTGTTTGTGACCTTGATGGGAGTCTCCCCCCCACCCCTCTCTCATTGGAGCATGAAAAGGTTGTGCGAAGAGCATGCAGATGTTGCAGGCAAACATGGGGCCAACTGGAGTCATGGGATTTTGTCCGTTGAGGAAGTTGTAGCTTCGATATAAACAAGACAAAAAAGAAACAGCTGAAGTAGTGAGCTGATGCATTATGACTGATGTCCCAAAATGTTAGGAAGTGAATGATATGGATGATTAGCTATCTTATTTTAGGAGAAACTAAAACTAGGCATGATATGTTTGACAAATATATATTTAGACAGGGTAAGAGATTAAATTCTGATGGGAAAATCTTTCTTTCTTCTTAAAATATCATTGGTTGATTTTTTTTCCCCTCATGAATTTCCCCACATTTCACATCTTATCTTTGGTTCCTACCATTTAACATCTTTTTTTCTTGATGTACATCTTTTATTTGCTTATTCATAACATTACATAAACAATGTTATTCCACTACTTTGATGAAAATTCCATGAAAAAAATGCATCTAAATTATTATATCTTAAAATTATATACATCAAAAATTGATTAAGAAAATAAATTACTTATTATGTGATATTTTTTAGAAAAACTGTCAGATTCACATTATAATGTATATTATTTATGTTCGTCTAGGTCATTTTATATTTATCAACTAATTAAATTGTTGCAGTTATTTGTTAAGTGAATAATGATCCGTTATTTGGTCAAATTTTTATACGTTCAACAAATCATTGTCGTGATAAATAATACCTAACACTAAAGTGTATTTGGGAGCATTATACCTAAAAACACAAAGAAAACAATTTTCTTTGGTTGAGCTTTCTTTTAGGCCCACAAGAAAGCCCATATCACTTACATATTAAAGCTCAGAATTTCGAAAAGAGAATTTGCATTTCTACTCAAATACCCAAACCATCAAGCTAGCATAGCAACCATGAAATGAAAATTTAAATATTAAATCTTTCGTTTTTGCTTTCAAAATTTGCAACAAGTTTATCACTTGATTCAACTATTACCATGTCGAATCCCGGTAATTAGGGGAAAGAAAAAATGTTTAAACTATATTACTGGACATGTTTGAATAACATGAAAACCCTCGAATGGCATGTTCCAAGGAATTTTCCTTTGGGAAAAAAATTATCATCTTAATGACTGTGCAGAAATGGATCATTTCTTATGAAAACAAAATTATAACTCCTCCAAAAATACACTATATCACGTTACAAAATCTCAACAAAACTAAATAATATCTTATATAATATGAAAATACTTAATAAGACATCTAATCTAAGGTCTTGTTTGGATTGAGGTATTAGGAATAATAAGATGGAAGATGTGTGGGTGGTATTAGTTAAATCGTGTTTGCATAACAAAATTATAAAAATCATATGGAGTTTGGAGGGTGAGTCACACCTCCAAACCTCAAATATTTCATTCCACCAAATTGGTGGAATTAGAGGAAATGAAACTTGCAAAATTATTCTTTAAATAACTTTATAAAATTATACTATAGTTCATTTAAAATAATATTGTTCCTTATATTATTTTGATTTATGATAGAAAAATATTTGACTTGAATTCATTTGTTGATTTGACTTTTTTATCTTATTTTATAATTATTTAATACTTACATTTGTTTAACTTTTATTCATTCACATTTAATTTTTCTCGGACTAATTTTTTATCATAATATTTTAAATCTATTGAATGTCATCATAACTTTTTTTTCAAATTAGTTATTTTTTATTGAATTTGAGATAAATAATTATTTTTATGATCATTTTTTCAAAAAAAAATAAAAATATTGTGAAAGAAACAAAATACATTGAGAGGAAAATAATACTAATGATAAGAGAAAAAACATATAAAGAGATTAATAATGATAAATACATAAATACTATAATAATATTATATTTATTAAGGGTCATAAATAGTAATATATAATAAAGGGTATAAATGACTTTTATCTAAATTATCCAAACATGTCATGTTTTAGTTTAACCCATCCACCACCATAAATTTTTATCCAAACATGAGTTTAACAATAATCCACCACACTTCACCACACTCCACCACCGCACTCTATACTCCATCATCTCATACCACCCCTCTATTATTTAGTTCTCAAACAAAGCCTAAGTAAATTATGTACAACTTCATCTGAGTGTGCCTCGTCATTCATGTCACCATTGTTTATGCAGATCCTTTACCTATAGGATTCAATACAATGAAGATAATTTTTTTTATGAGCTATCATGCTCAATATGTAAAGAATATAAACACATAAAAATTGACAGCTCCTAGTAGAGTGAATCATAGCACATAGAAAAGATAGTATAATGAGGAATTAATATAATGTCGATCAAGAATATTATATTTGATACTATAAGGTCAAACAATGAGAAAATAATTCAAGATCTATTATATCATTATCTCTATAGGTCAAGATGTAAAAAAATAATTCAACGCAATGATGCCAAAAAATGCGAACACAAACAAATTGATGCTAGCAAGTGCACTAGTCGTTCAAGTAATAGAGTGTAAGAGTAAATATTGTCGATCCCATGAGAAATTATTTTACTATCTAATAAGATTTCAAAACTAATAGGAGATAACATTGATTTCAGAATTGGCATTTCAGAAAATTAATAATATAAGTAATAAGAGTAATAATATAGGATGATGACTAGGGCCTAAACAATACTAAATTCAAGATGAATACTCAGAACCTTGTACAACAGACATACGCATGATGAAAATCAATCCCTTAACGAGTCTATCCTTAGAAAGAAAATACAAAATGCAGTAAGATGTCTCGCTAGACTATTAAATCACCCTTAACGGACTGACCTAACAAACCACAAACGACAACGTCCTTAACGATCATAATCGCAGGACATGAATTTTAAATAAGTTGACTACACTACACAAATAATGATCAATAAATCAACTCAAAATTCTCAGGCAGACGTGTTCATGAAGAAACAATTCAACTAAAAGTCTCGAAAGCTATATACGTTCTGCAGCAGCAATAATATCAAAGCATAAAGACTAATATAGAGAATATTCAGAATAGATTATCGCAATTATAGAAAATATTTCGTCCTAACAAAGTATGGAAAAAGCTTCTAGATGATGGTTTTAGCTCTCTAGCCTAGCATCCCCAGCCTAGCATCCCTTTTCAGATTGTAGACAAAGTCTTATTATACTCTAAGGTTTCTTAGGGTTGGATGATGTTGCCCTTGGATCAATTCTGCCTTTCCATCAACGGTGATGATGAAAGTTCAATAAAAACTTATCCAAATCCTTATAAATATGATAGAATCCAATATTTAAAGTCTTCAATCAAATCCCAAAATTTCTGACCGTAAAATCATATCAAAATATCGAATATATAAATCTACGTACTTTTATCACTGTAACGACATTTACACTCAAGTGAGAGGAAGCTATTTATGATGTATATCGAAAGTCCAGACCGTCACAGTTGACTCTTAAGTAAACAAACTCATACACATGATATCGATTAGTAATTATAAAACTAAACTTCACATGTATCATAAGAATAAAACAAACACAAGCCAAAATACATCATAGTCACATCTTATAATATATTTTTTTCACATATGATACAATAACCATAACATAAATATATAAATACATGGTGTACATGTCCAAAAGTACTATAACCACAAAAGATTTTCTATTTATTCAGGACTCATTCCATGTGCAAAATAGCGTCATGAACATCAACCACCACCCGTTATCTCATAACTGCAGGATCTAAGTACAGGAGAAAAATAAGATATTTTTCCGTGAGAAAAGGCTCATATGTAGGGCCAATAAATAAAAATTAAATGCATATAATGGAATTTTAAAATCTCAAATGTCAATTGCACGTAACACATTATCCGTAAAAGAACATAAGATATCGTCTTAAACATATAAATCTATACACATATAAATTCATAATCCATAGTTTTCCTTTTAGGAAACACATAAAATTTCATAATCAATACAAGGCAGAGGATATATGTTCTTTATTCTGACCTTATTCAGAATCCTGTAATCAATATCAAGCCTCAAGAATCCATCATTCTCTTTCACAAACAAAATAGGCACTCCCCATAGTGAGACACTAAATCGGTAAAACCTTTATCTAGTAACTTTTGTAGTTGCTTCTTTAATTCTTGCAACTTAGTAAGTGTCATTCTAGAAGGTTTTGATATTGGACCAGTCCCTAGCAAAGAATCAATTTTTAAGTCAATTTCTCAATATGGTGGCGATATAGAAAGATCCCTTGGGGACACATTAGAATTGTTTTTAATTACCTCTATCTATTCCAATAGCTTGATTGGACTTGGTGTCTTGATCTTTATTACACTTGCTAAGAAGCTTATACAATCTTTTGAAGCATTTTGCAAGCTTTCACTACAGAAATTATCACTCGATTATCATTACTTGGTATCCCATGAATTCTTAATTTTGAATTATTATATTTACCAATTTGTATTATCTTTTCTTTGTGCAAGAGACAAACATCATATAAGGACAATTAGTTCATGCCCACAACGACATCAAAGATTATCGTGGGTCGTAGAATCAGATCAGTTGACAAATCTTTGTCTTCAGCTGACATATCACATAATATTCTCTATAAACCATAACCCCCATAGGTGTGATCACTTTTGAATGAAATCTAATCCGTTTGTATAAGTCCTAGATGCATACCACTCAAAAATGAAGAAGTGAGATGCTCTTTAATCGAAAACATTATTGACATACTTAACACTCTATAAAATTAGAACAAGCTCATCAAACTATCAATGAGACACTTTTGTTAGTCACTAGCACTCTTATCATTCTACATAGACTCAATCATACCCATCAATCTGTTAATGATGACTTGTTGTTCATTACATGTTGTTTTCTCTTTAGAGTGGTTGGCATCCATCTACATTTCCAAGTCAAATGATTTTGTTTATACTAATTGACATTGATATACATAAACAATATAAAACTTACAAATACATAGAATTGGATCATGAAACTTCGGGTGATTGCTCATGACTTTTGCACATGGAACCCTTCTCTGATACCATTACCTGTAACGATCCGAACACTCGAGTGAGCGAAAGCTATTTATAATATATCTCGAGAGTACGAACCGTCACAGTTGACACATAAGTAAAATAAACTCATACACATGATATCGATTAGTAATTATAAAACTAAACTTCACATATATCATAAGAATAAATAAATACAAGCCAAAATATATCATAGCCAAGCCAAAATATATCATAACCACATCTTATAATATTATTTTTTTTCACATATGATACAATAACCATGACATAAACATATAAATACGTGGTGTACATGTCCAAAAGCAACATATCTAAAAGTACTATAACCACAAAAGATTTTCCATTTATTCAGGACTTCGTTCCATGTGCAAAATAGCGTCATGAGCATCAACCACCACCAGTATCTCTTAACTTGCAGGATCCAAGTACAAGAAAAAAATAAGATATTTCTTCCGTGAGCAAAGGCTCATATGATTTTTGGGTAATTTTGGTTGAGTTGGGACCCTAATTCAGTATAGTTTCAAATCTATAATTTTCATATTTTATGGTCAAGTAGACAATTTATAGTATAATTTTCTATTAGGCCTGCCTTTTTATCTCGATCAGCAAGACCATGCTCACTAATTAATCCATAATTCTCTAAATACATTTCACTTTAAAAAATTCTTTCTTCTCTACAAACTATATTTCTAAGGTATCATTTCAGAGAAATTTCATAATTTCTGAACCATTATAAAGCATACTATTGATGAGGTGAACATTCAGCTCCTAAATGGGTTTTCCAATTTAATTTCACACTATGAACTATTTAATTTAATTATCTACAAATCCAAATATCTTTATTACTCATCTTTAAATTTTATAATCAAAAGTTTAAATCATCACAACCATAAAAAGAAAACAAATGGATCCACCCATACATACATCACATAATTATTTCTTGTTCTTCACTTATTGTATTCTTTACCCTTTTCATAGTTCACCCGACTCAATAACTCCGTTCACTTTCCCCACCTTTTCTCACGTTTGAAATTGTTGCAGGTAAAAATACCAAAGATAAAAATACATCCAAAAGTAATCGGTTAAGGGTAAAGGATAAGAAAGAAGTGGCACAAGTAACTAGTGGCTAGATGAGTCGGTTAGTGTAGAATTTAGAAGATTGGTAAAAATTCTATGGAGTCAAACAAAGGTGCAATGAGCTGAAGTTAAAGACAAAAAAACCAATTAAGCTTTTAACTAGAATTAACGTAGGACTAATTATTAGTTAACTTGAGTCAAATCTTAAGCTTATTTAATTACAAAGACAATAAATAATACAATATATCATTTCATTTTAGATTATTTAAAGAATAATTTATTTAATTTAATTCTTAATTAAGATAATAAATACGACACGATAACAAACTTAAACTTAAGTCAACTTAGTCTTTAATCAATTAAATTAATCTCATATGTAAATAGGATAATACAATTAAACCTTTTTACCTTAGATAACTTAAAGAGTAGTTATCACAATTTAATTTTTAATTAAGATAATAACTCATAGACAAATAAAATATCATAATTAACTTAAATTTAATTTCAAATAAAGTAATTAACTCAATATAAATTCTTAATTATGTGAATTACTTAAGATGTAACTATTTAGGATATTACAATCACGGCCCGTGAAAGAATATCACGACCCGTAAATATAAATTTCTTCACGGTTTCTCAAGTGGTCACGGCATGTGATGATATGTCACGGCCTGTAACTCGGGCACTGAATAGCTGTGCATCTTGAATTCTTCTCTCTGACAGCTTGTAAGTAGTCATCATGACCCGTAACATTAATCTCCAATACTCAGCCGCGTCTACCAAGATCGTGATGCATTGTGTCGTGATATATGCCTTCACAACCCATAACATGGTATTACGATCCCGTGAAGTATCTAAAGGTTGAACTGGTTGTTCTACAAGAGTCGTGATACAAGTATTGCGGTCATACTCTTCACCATACTCATAATACGTCTTCATGACCCGTAATGATCTGAGTTGGAAGTTGCAACGCCTTGGTAAAGGTCATGATATGGTCTTAACAACCTGCGATGGACTTCCTTTGATGTCTCTTGGTTAATCACGGCCTGTAACATCTTGTCACGGCCTGTGATGTTTGCTGATTATTTATTTCCTCCTCTTGAACAAGTCCCTTTTTAGTGTTGGGTCCATTTCACCCATTGCCAAGTGATTTCCTACAAAATAACACCAAACAAGTAGATTTTGGACTTAAATAAATATAAACAAATAAAGATAGAAATAGATGCATGCTATGTGAAAATGACTCAAAATCATGCCTAATGCAAGTCCTAAAATATGTTGTAATACATCAAACTCCCCCAAGCTTGGATGTTTGCTTTTCCTCAAGCAATATTCAGAGCAAAACTCAGAAAATAAAAATATGTTTCAATCATTGCTTCCACCATGCATAATAACTACTTTTCGCCTGCCTTCATTTATGCACTCATCACCAGAAGATATTTCCACAATTTAGAAATCCCCAGCCTCATACATTCTTGATACTTCAACAAATTTAAACTCTTTCAAGTTCAGCCCTAACATGCGCCAATGATTAATATATCAAATGAGAACTTCAATATTGAAGTCGCAAGTGTATACTAAGCTTAGTAAAATAATTTGGTTTTCAGATTTTTATGTCTTTCGCTAAATTTTATTTTTAGATTCTAGTCTTCACATGATTTCACAAGGAGATTCATGTAGTGGGCTTTCGACTGATAACTCCCAAACCAGATGGCCTTAGAGCAACATGTGTTGAAGCACCCGTCGAGCTACTTGCCCGAACTCTCCCAGGTTCTGAGTTAAGGTTCAAATGACAACACTGAATTGGTTGTTAATGTGCTTCTCCATATTACACAAGGGGTCCATGTAGCGGTTTTCGATCGGTGGATCCCAGACCAGATGGTCTTAGGTCACCAGGCATAAACTCTTACGGATCTAATAACACGAACCCTCCAAGGTTCTGGATAACACATGTGACAGCCTCCTCAACTACTTGAACATAAAAAATTTCAATCATTTCATATATAACTTACTTGTTGTAGTAAGCTCAACATACACTTAATGGTTCAATAGAGAAGTAATTATTATTAATAATACAAAGGACATGAATAACATAAACCAAAAATTGTAATCTAAGTAACTAGGATTCTATTTGGCAACAATATACAATCCATCATTTCCCAAAGTTCAAGTGATAAGAGATAAATTTAAGGCATTACAATTTCACTATCTATAGGATGTCTCTGAACATTACTCTCAGAAAATTAACACTTCAAGGTATGAGTCAATCCGATGCTTTTGAGTTTTCAATTTTTTTTTCATTTTTTTTTTTGGATTTTCACTGATATGATAACCATCCAATACAATATGATAACAATGCAATAAGCAAAGATGCAATACATAAAACAAATATGTAGAACATAAACAAATATGATGCATGAGAATGCAACTCCCCCTAACTTAAACCTAACATTGTCCTCAATGTTTAGGCCCACCCGAAGGGAGGGTACAAAATGCAAGAAAACAAGACTCAACGAACATGAAAAGTACAAAGAGAACAGACACGACCTAGGGTAGTTTGGTTTGATATAATTGAAAATCCGGAATGTAAGTGGTTGTAATTGAAAATTCTATGAGGATTAATATTTACAGGAGTTATGTTTCCTTAGTTTGGATAGATGTAAATGTAATTCTGAAAAATGAATTACGTTGTTTGGTTGAAATTAAGAATTTGATATAATTGTTGAGTTAGAATAAAATATTAACATATATTAATATATATATATATTAATATATATATATATATATATACATACATACATATTTAATAATATATTAGTTAATTTTTTAATAATATATTATTTAATTTATATGCCTAATATTATAAAATTTAATTTGATAAAATTTATTAAAAAATTGAATATTTTATTATCTAATGGATCCAACGCCCTTAATATTTTATTTATCCTTTTTATTTTAATTGTTGTTTCTATTTTATATTATTTATTATTATAAAATTAAATAGTGATATTATTTTAAAAGTAAAATATTAAAATTACTCGTATTGCTTTTACATAGATTGCTAATATTTATTTTGACTTATTTTTATTCATATATATATATATATATATATATGTATATAGCTTAAATATTTGCATTACTATTTTTATTTATATTATTGCCATTTATAATATTTTTTTATTTTATGGGCACTTTTAAATTTTTTATATATTATAAATTTATTTAGAAAGTACATAGAATAATTTATTTAGTATTTTTTGTGGACCCCACACCAAAAGCCCAAAACTCATTTACAGTAAAGTCAATTCCAACTCTTCTCTTTTGTGGACCCCACCTCATTGTGTAATTGCAATGCATTTATTGTAATGGCAATGCATGCAAAACAAACATGAAATGTTCATTTTACTGTAAAATGTACTACATGTAATTGTTTTTACATTGAAACAAACTAGCCCCTAGTCTACTCTTGAGGTGGT
Organism: Pontederia paniculata; assembly: GCA_001647135.1. Classification (NCBI taxonomy): domain Eukaryota; kingdom Viridiplantae; phylum Streptophyta; class Magnoliopsida; order Commelinales; family Pontederiaceae; genus Pontederia; species Pontederia paniculata. The sequence goes on along the minus strand of LTAE01005858.1, from coordinate 9,879 downwards.
GGCGGCGGTGGTGGATAGAAAAGCAGTGCTCCATAGTGCCCCTGGTCGACATGATAGTCGTACATGCATTGGACCATGTTCTCAGTCCTCTCCTAGCGGTCTCGGATGTCTCTAGTATCGCCCTGCATGGAAGTCGGAATAGAATACATGGACAAAAAGTAATAAGCAATTGGTACAGGAGAAGGATCAACATCCATGTAGGAGGTCTGCTCATGCTGGACAAGCTCTGGAGCTCGGGGAGGCGGAACCATCGATGGCGCCCACAATGCGTCAGAAGGTAGTATGATCTAGTTATCTTCATTGGAGGGGTCGAATCGCTCCGTCTCTAAACAAGGTAGGACCATGTCTGAGTCCTTGAAAAGGAATATTGTGACTTCCCATCGAACACCCCAAGCTTCATCGCTTGGACTATGTGCTGGTTCAGAAAAGCTAAATCATCAAGTGAGTCGAGATCATCTAGATTCAGGTTGAGATGTTGCGCAATTGGAGTAATGAGAGTCGTGATTACAATTGTCGATTGTCTTTCTTCGAATTCTTTTGAAAAGTATGTGCCAGAAATGCTCCCACATTCAAAGGTGTATGGGTAGCCATGCAGTAGTGGAAGAAAAGTTCTGGTTCTGTCACCGCGCCGTCATTGTTTCCCCACCCAAAAATAGTGTTAGATATGATCCAGTGCACATATCGAAAGATCGGATTCATGATCTCAAAATATCACATTAGTCAAGTGATATCTTGATTTGATTATTTCAGAGGATATCTATTGATTTATTCACATTCAATTATTGCTTCGAGTTTGGACAAAATCTAAAAGACTTTATAATTCATTCTTGATATAGTAATTTGCTTCCATATTGTTTACCTACTTGTTAGAAAAAAATTTCACATAAAATTTGATGTCTTTTTGTACACGATATTGGTTTGAATATTTTAATTAATAATAGAAACTAGAGAGATAATTCTCAATAATTTGAATCATGGATCTCGTACTCGACTAAGTAAATTTGCATAATGTACTCCTTAGAAACAAAGATTCAACATGAGCGGAATCTGAGTGCCTAGGAATTAAGAAAATCAATTTGATTCAATGTAAGGTAAATATTAAAGTATGCAATTGAGTTACCACAATATAAAAAAAATATCTTAAATGATCAGAAGAATCATACAAATGAATCGGGAACATCCAATGGACATAAAGGTAAATATCTCATGAAAATAAAGAAGGGTAAATTCAATGAAAATAATGAGTATGGTATAACCAATAACAAAAATTTAACACAGATGTAAAATTTTAAAATCGTATAAAATTAATCTTCCAGAATGACCAATAGCTATCAATTAGACAATGTTTTCTCCAAACCAAAAATTGATAACCGATGTAATATCCAAATGGCATACATTTGAAAGTAAACATTATAATTCATCACATAGCCTTCGTAAATTAGAAAATTAGATGCATCAAAAGTAAGCCATTACTTAATAAAGAAAAAATAATAATCTAAATCAATAAAAAACACATCACACATACAAAAAATTTAAAAATCAGAATTAACAATTGAAAGATAGTCGGTACTACTGTCAAACAATTTATGAATCAAAGCACCTAAACAACTACCAAATCAATGAATTAATTCGCATCTTGTCAGAAGTCGGACAAACTAGACTTAGCTCCTTGTTACATGCTTTATTATCAGAGACAGTGAATAAATCCAAGTGTTCTCAGCCTCAATGTCCTTCAAAGAGACAAAAATAGAATTAGTCACAAGTCTCCTTTTCTCTCAATAATAAAATCTTTTCCTCATTAACTTTTTCTTTCTCACTTTTGTCATATTCAAATTGTGGTTGTCACTTCTATCGATCTCAAACCATTCGGATTTTGGTGACTTTCTTGTTTCTCACTTTTATTATTAAAGTAGCAGATCTCACTTTTATTAGTCTCAAAGAATTAAAAAATTTGGTGGCTTTCTTCTTTCTCACATTTATTAATCTCAAAACACTTTTATTTGTTTTGTTTATCTTCCTCACAACTTGAGAATTGATGTAACATTTAGATTTGTCTTGTTGCCTTCCCGGCAATTTTGCAAATAATTTTCAATTATAATATGACATTTAACTTTAACTTTTTTTTTCAAATGATGTTGTGCAATCATATTCTTCTCTCGATGTTGTAGATAGCTACACTTCTTTAAATTGCAACGGATCTATATATGCTTCTTGGGATGATAATGATTCTTAGAAGTGTTCTTTGCTTTTATTGTAGAGCTAGTAACAATTGATGACATCATTTGTCACTTGTTGGTCATACTGTGATGACCAAGGATGGTACCCGACTCTGTTCGGCGCGGGTAACCCGCCCCGATTCTGCCTATCCGCCCCCGCCTCAAATCCCTGGGATGGGGAAATCAAATTCTTCGCCCTTGTCCCCACGGATCCTCGAACCTCCATGGGACCTTGATTCCCCGAGGTTTAATAAAAAAAATTATTTTTAAAGATATGATAAATTATAAGTAAAGAATATTTATAGATATATTATAATATATATATATATGTATGTATTAAAATATTATAATATGTGTTTAAAAATAAATATGACAAGAGTCTCGCAAGCGCACGGGGTCTTGTTGTAGTAATAAAATATCGATCACACAGGAAAGCGGCCAATTGTAGGATCTGGATGGCACCAAGAGGGGGTGAATTGGTGTATAAAATTTTTCACTACTTTTGTTATGCTAGATCAGTTAGATTATATTTAGCGGAAGCATATAAATTCAAAAGCTAGTAGATAGAGAGAGGGAGGGAGCAGAGAAAACAAACAAGCACACAAACACAATATTTGTTGACGATGTTCGGCCGAATTCCAGGCCTACGTCCCCGCTCCGGTCTTCTTGCACCTGAGATATCCGGAGATCACTAACTCCTTCTTCAAAGGCGAAGGCTCTCTTACAACCTTCTCCTTTCTTGCTCGAGGACAAGGAGACAACCTCTTACAAATCGCTCAAGAACTCTTGGTCCCTTCTATCCTGGATTCTTCACTCGAATCGCAGAAGGGGAACTAAGGCTTTCTATCACCGAAGCACTCACTCAATATTTTGTCAAAGTTACTTCCCAAGACTCTTGGGATTACATTATATACTCTGCACAGAAGACCTAATTCTCTATCTCAGAAAACTAGCCGTTAATGCAAGTACAGTACCTTCATCTACTTCCTCGGTTGTCCGCTGCTCCAGCCTTGGTCGACCGCTACTCTGGTGAAGTCTCCACTTGAATTGCCGTTTGGTGCTTCGGTCGTCCACCGATCACCCCTGGGTGTCCGCTGCTTCAAGTGCCGAAGTCTTTCTCCCTCAATCAAGCTCCTTCGGATGTCTGCCACCACCTGTGGCCGCCCGATCTTGACATGAGTACCTCTCCTCAACTGATCTCTGGTTGCCCGTTGATTCACTTTAGCTTTCTGGACGTTCACTCTCCAGTTGAAGAGTGCGGTCAAGTTCCTTCGGTCGCCCGTGCTTCATCTTCGGTTGATCGATCTTGACCTTCACCAGCTACCACTCATCTCTGGTCGCCCGCTGACTTCACTTCAGCATCCTTGACGCCCACTCTCGAGTGAAGTTATCTATCAAGCTCATTCAGCCGTCCGCCACCACCTGTGGTCGACCGATCTTGACCTTGTCCAACGTCTTCAACTGCGTTGGTCGTCCGTTGATTGCACCTCAATCCGCTCGG
>LTAE01005857.1:0-24151 GCA_001647135.1 Pontederia paniculata | reverse complement strand
TTAATTACTCCTCTGCCTTTGACATGAGTATTGCACCGCACCTCCAACACCCAAGCTGAGTATTCTTGGAAGAAAAGCAAGGCCCGTGTTGAGGGGATCAAGTTACGCCTTTCTTGCCCAACTAGAGTAACACATGTAGGCTGAGTTGAAAAATGAATAATATGTAGAATGGGGTGAAAAACCAATGAGGTCAAAGTTAATTATACAACTCTAAGAGGAAGGGCCCTAGGTCTAAGACACAGGTTGAAGTTAGTAGATTAATAGGCTGGGGTAAGCTCTCGAGCAAGCCCTACTTCTTGATTTTAGTGATCTCTGCTCAGAGTCTTAACCTGCTAATAATCTATAAATGGTGCTTGGGGGTTGAATATCTTGGGTCTGGGTAGAATGATGCATTGTTTATTTTGTGATCGGATCTGAATCCTACTTTTTTATCTTAAATTCTCTAATTTATTTGCTTGAGGACAAGAAAAAGTCTAAGTATGGGGAAATTTGATGACATGAATATGTATACCTAAATAGCTTGACCCAACCTCCAAAAAGCTTGCCCCAAGTTATATTTTTGTAAGTATTATCTACTAATGTATACACATTTTCCGTTTTTTTTAATATTTAGCATTACTATATTTGGATTTTGGGATTCTGAACTAATTTGAGGGGGATTTTAATTGATTTCCATGAATTATGTGATTTGAACATTGGATATTTTAAATCCTTTCCTTTTTTTTGTTGCAGCTGGGGGCTAGGATAACTATCATAACAGTCCAAGATAACTGCCATAACAACCAGTATAACTTCCATAACAACTCAGACCTTATCTGATATAACTGCCCAGATATTACTTTCTATAACAGCCCAGGCCAAGATCTTTTCTTCCATAACAGCTCAGGTCAAGATTTTATCTTGCAATAACAGTCGAGATCTTACCTGCATGGGTCGAGATTTTGGGAGTCAGTTTTGGAAGTCTATCAGCCAGCCTAGAGCACGACTTGTGGCTCAAGGCTGAAGACTCTTTAAACGGAGAAGTCGAAGTGCACGCTGAGGACGGGACGATGGGACACCATAGCTGATTTATTTTCTGCACTTAGTTTTAATTTGCGGGAAGAACTATGTTTGCTGAACTATTTTCTAATTTTGTAACTGTTAGCGCCAGGATGTCCGGCTAAACTCTTATCGTAGGAATCCTAGGGGAACCTCTGTTTCTATCTATTCTTCTCTGAATGTTCTAAGTTTCATTTTCAATATCACCTACTTGAATCTCGCATGATGATTTGTGATTGAAAGTTTGTGTTGTGTTTCTTGTTGATTCGCTTGGTTCTTCTCAAGTGCGCACTGTCCGTAAGGACCTTATAGTGTTGTCGCGTTCATAAAGTGAGCCAAGAGGCTAGTGATGAAATTTGGGGGAACCTTGGTCCAGGTTATTCCTTCTGAGTTAGGGGATAGGTGAGAGTTTGCCCCTACCTCTCGAGCTTGACCCAGAGCGAGTAGCAGCAATCTTGAATTTGACTTATGGATTTAGATAGAGAGGAGAACCGAGTGACCTTGACTCGAGAGAGGTTTCATAGGTAACTTGGGGAACAATTCTCTTAGTCGGCCCTACGAGCATATGCCACGAGAGTGGAGGCTTGCTTATTAGGTGACCCTGTGAGAGCAGGGTTATGCTCCGACCTGAGAAGGCTCTATGGCTAACCCTTTTAGGTTCCTCTAGGAAAAGAGGTCAGTACACGCTGAGAGACGGTAACCCTCTGGAACTTGGGTGTCAAGATTTATATTGCTTTATCAAGATTTAAGATGGTGAGATGTCCTCCATGAGAGAGAGTGTGACTATGACCAAATTACATTTGGTTAAGCCTTGAGCCTTCACCGAGAGAGTGGGAAGGTGAAGGATAGAGCAATCATCGTGAGAGCGGGATTTCCTTGACCCATGGTGTAAGGGCCTAGGCGACTTCATATAATTTCACGTCAAAGAGCGGATGAGTAAGATTCAGAGGTGAACCCAAGGTTCTGGTGTCCTCTCATCATTGAAATTATCTTTGTTTTAATTTCTGCAATTCCTATTTTAAAAAGCCAAAAAGTTATTTCTGATCTCAATTGATTATCCCTCACCTATCCCGGTTGGGCTTGGACCTTTGATGTCAAGCCCCAACCGCGATAGCTTGTCTATGGAAAAGTGGAAACATAGGCGTGAAAATGAAGCTTCCCTGTGGATCGATACCTGAAGTACTCGACGATTACCGTATACTTGCAGCGATAGGAGTGTGCTAGGTTTATAAATCTTAAACTTTTTAAGTGAAGACAATCTTTTGTAGAAGCTTGACGCTAACTTTACGCCCTACATGTGGTCATTATTTATCTTAACCCACACTTTGCATCAACGCCACAGAGCAAAGCTTATTCCAAAGGGCTGCTGAAGGAGTGAGAGCATCATCCGTTAAGGAGTTGTTCATCATCTTCTTGACATCCAATGGTGTAATCTCTTGTTCCATACTTTGTTGGGACGAATCCTTTCTATAATCAAGACAATTTATTCGTAATCTTTTTTATGTTAGTTGTATTCATTGATATTATTGCTACTCCAGAATTTATATAGTTTTTGAGACTTTTCATTGAATTTTTTCTTCATGAACATGTTTGCCTTATTTATGAGTTTGAACAATTGATCATTAACTGTGTTGTGTGGTCAATATCTTTGCAATTTGTGTCATGTGATTATGACATGTTAAGGATGTTGTCGTTTGTGAGTCTGTTAAGTCAACATGTTAATGGTGGTTTAATAGTTTAAGGAAACATCTTATTGCGTCTTATGTTATCTTCCTAAGGATAGACCCGTTAAGGAGTATTTTTTGGATTGTTTGATACAAGATAGTTGAGTTACCCATTAAGGGAATTCAAAACTTTAAGTTTGCCTAACCATATGAGGATTCAATAGTTGATTTTCGTATCATATTCGATTGATGTGCAAGGTTCTGAAGTATTCATCTTGAGTTTAGTATTGTTCATGAGCTGTGAGGATTTTTCATCTCTTTAGTCATTCTTTCTTTTTCTAACATAAGATGATGTACTGTAATGCCCTGAATGCGAAGGTGTGATAACTATTCTTATTTAGACTCCTAAAATAAAAGCATAAATCAAATCATTTAATTATAAATACACAAATTGACAAAATTTAAATATGACAAGTGTGTGCTCAGTAAGAAAAGGAAGCTGAGTACAAAATAGAGTCTCGAGTTAAAAAAAAGGCACGAAAATAGTATTAAACATAACTTAAAAGACCAAAATGTCATGCACTTTATTAAAATCTGCTAAAAAATCATTGAAGTTCATGCTTAATGTAATACAAGTTGCAATCTTGCTGACCACATGTCACAACCTCCCATTAGATACATGAATTCTTTCTTGTTTTTAATTTCTTTCAACACATGTTATGGAGGATATGTTCACCATTTTTTTCCTTTCCTTTCCTTTCATTGTCCACACTTTCTCTTCCTCTTCTCCCTTTCTCCTTTTTTCTTTTCTTTTTTCAAAATATGCAAACAAGTGTGAAAGAAAAAGGAGATATTTCTCCAAGTATATCCTTGGGTTTTTCCTAAAATACTCAACGATGATGCTAAGTGTTGAAAGGTTAGAGGAGTAGTAATTGACGTTGAGGAGAATTGTTTCTTTCCCAAGGCATTGTCCATCCATTTCTTCTTGGAATACTTTGGTAGGTGCTTGGAGTGCTTTAAAACTGCATACTCTTAACACTTACAAGTGAAATGTCAAAGGAGTAATTATTTAAGAAAAAGGAAAAAAAAACCCTTACAGATTAAATCAGAGTGGTTTGAGTAGTAATGGACAAGGATTTTTGTTTTCATGTACTTATGGAGGTTGCTTGAATAAATATCAATTTTTAATAGTATTCTAGTTGAAGAAGTGGTTCCGATACGAGACAGTCTCAGTGCATGTTACTTTGACCATGAGACAAAGACAATTAGGTATTTTCATATGTTGATTTGCAGTGATTACGAGTAAAACGTATGTCTAATAGTAGGGTTTGGACCTCATCCTGCGTTAATTCATATGCTTGAGAAAAATAAACTAAGGGAGGTCCTGAGAGATGCATGCAAGGTGAAATCAGAAACAAAATTAGGGTGTGGTAAGAAAGAAGAAAAACATGTGTGTAATCATCAAAGCATCAAGAGACATCATGATATGAGCATAGGTAAGAATGGTGCAAGGATCATACCGTGACCTCTCCTTACATAACCCAACACTGTCCTCAATGTTGAAGCTAAGCTAGGAGAGCGTTGCTCAGGTTGAGGTGGATGAAGCCTCCTTAGAGCTCTTTTCAAAGACACGCTCTGGTTCCATTTGCAATTTGTTGAGTTTCTCCAATATCTCCTCACACAGCCATAGATACTCTTCTTGCGATTCTCTTTTATGAACAATAATGGTTTCCATGATGGCAATTTGCTTCTTCTACTAGAATAGTAGGTCATTCAGGTGGTGGATTGGGATTGTTAGTTTGGGGGTGTGTCAGTTGTGGAAGTTGCTTTCTTCCTCTCTGGCTCCAATTGTTGTTTTGGCATTGTGAGGTGCTCCTTGTTCCAATGTGAAAATATTTAGTTTTTCCCTTGTGCAATATTCGTCAACTTAGGGTTTAGCAGTTCTAGAGAGGTTTCAAATCCCTTGTAGACTAGTATATACTTGTTGTCATGATGTTGATGATCCTCATGCTAAGCATAATGGATAGGTCAAGTTTACTAGTTCCTCTCTTCACCTTCATCAAAACAGATCTAACTTGCATTTCTCTTTAACTGAAGTGATCAACCCGTCAATGATTATTTGGTCCTTTCTTTGTATAGGCATTTCAAGATAGATATTCGATGAATATGTGGGCAAGGTTGATGTTTTCCCTTTCAGCATTCCCCAAATCACGTAGAGTTCAGCCTCTCTGACATTAGCCTCAGTGTTGTATTTCCCGAATAGGATGTTAACTAGGACCTTCTGAAAATATCAGATAGTAGGATTCTGGAATCATTTGGATTTTGCTTGATGAATTACGAGTATGTTCTCTCCTATGACCCATGTCCATACTTCCTCTAGCATGTATTTCATATTATTTTTTAAGACGATCATCAAGGTAGCCGTAGGTAGTGCAAAAGTCTTCGAAAGACCAGCAAAAGTCTTTGTTGTGCAGTCAAAATTTGATGGTGATCTCGTCTATAGTGTCGTCTACTCTAGGGAGCTCAAGATCTCAATAGTCAAATCTTTGTAAGTAAGCCAAGAGTTAAGGAAAAACCTTTATGCTGCCATCTTCTTTAGTGATATCTCAAAATCATCCAGTATGCCAAGCATCCCCAACATTTGAATTCTCTATTTTTCAGCTTGTTGTGCAATTCCTTTTGTTGTTCATCTCTGAAATCGATTTGAGAGGGTCGCCTGAGTCATTCATGTTGGTCTAGATCATGTTAAGTCAACATTTGTTGTGGCATAATAGATTGTCATGGTTTCTTTGGTAATGCTGGTGGGGGCGGCTTAGCGCGTCATGCTACTTCTTCAATTTGTAGTCCTGGCACATCTTCATTTTGTAGGGGTGTGATGTCCTCCATGATGGGTTGTTAAGGGTGGCCATGGGGCAAGACTGGAATAGGTGGCTTAGCATGATGATTGGCCTCCTCATGGCGGTTCAGTGGCTGCCTCTTTCTGTGAGGATGTAGTGTTTGTTGCAATGGCTTCTGATGTGGGCTTACTTTTCGAGGGCACTTCATCTATTGGAGTCGATTGAACAATGGATGCTTCGGATTTGTTATTGAGTCCTCCAGTGGTTGATCTTGTGGTTGTTTCTGCATAGACTCTATCACAACCCTACTCCTCTTCCGTAACTTCAGTGTGATCGGCTGCAAATCTTCATCTTTAGAGGTCACAACAACCAGGGGTTGTGAGTGCTTGTTTCCATCGGGCTGTGTTGGTGCAACAAATGGCTGAGATGTCGACTTTGGCGAGACAAGTATCGGGGATGATGGAGTTTCTTTTCTGTCGAATAGCATTTTCTCTATGCTCTGACGACCAAGGATTTTTTGTCTTCTTAGTTGGAGCTAGAGGCAACCAAAGGTCGGTCATTCTTACTAGCTTCGGTCTTCTTCTTCTTCGGTGAAGACTTCCTAGGGCATTTCTTTGACTTGATTGCCAACGCTTTCTTGGTTGTAGACTTCTTCGATCTTCTTCTTTGGTTTCAACATCGCAGACTTTGAAGACTTAGACTATGTCGGAGGTGATTGGCGCTTCCATGGACTTAATGATTCTCCTTCACTATAGTAATATTGGTGGCTTTCTTGGTGACCAAAATTTTCCTTATGGCGCAGTGTTAGGTGGAGGGTGGTGGGGTGGTGTTGGCATTTCCTTGACTACTCATCATAGCTTCAGGCACAAACATAGGTATTAAGGTAGATTCGGTCGTTGGTTTCGACGATGTCTGAGGTGGTGCTGACAATGAGGCCGATGGTTGCTACGGTGCGGGCTTCTCAATTGTCATCTTACCTTGGAACTCCATATGGATAATTTTTAATGGCTTGACATCAGGCATTAGTTGGACTTTGCAGTTGGTGATGGAGGAGGTAGAGTATGTTCGATGATGATGTCAAGGGGGTCGACGATTAATTTACCTTTTTCCCCCTTCGATTTGGGTCTCCACATTCGCCTGATCGGTTATCCCCTTGTAGCAACCATTTCTCAAGTCGATGATTGCAGAATTATAATCACCAATGATGGAGAGGGTTGATGGCGAGATTATAGGGCTTGTGTGCATACTGGCATAAGTGGTTTATGGAGAGAGAGTTCAGGAGGGATTTCTTTAAGCGGCACAATGAGTTAAGGAAATGAAAGTGAGCGCTATAAAAATCTAGAATCTCTTGCCCAATTGTGATGTACCTCAGAGTTGGGTCACACTCCTTGCTTTGCTCAACTCACACTCTTGAACATGGTGAGATCTGAAAAGAGAAAAACAAAATAATGAAGGAACAATTATTAAAGGTCAGTCTGGGTTGCCTCCTAGTAAGTGTCACCGTTTAATGTCCTTGACTAGACCAATTCTCTTGTGGTATTCAGAGTGTGGATTGATGTGATGGATTCAGCTCGATTGTCTCTTCTTCCAGCAATGTGATTCCTGGTTGATAAAATTTTAGTCATTGTCCATTTACTTTGAAAATTGTCCCTCGTTTAGATAATAGCTCTACTGCTCCATGATAAAAAAACTTTTTGAACAACGAACGACCCTGACCATCATGATTTCAGTTTGGTTGGGAAAAGCTTTAGCTTTGAGTTGAAAAGAAGAACTTGGTCCTCAACCTTAAATGACTTGTTTACAATTCTTTTCCCGTACCAATTCTTCTTCTCTCTTTGTAAATCGTTGCGTTTTCATAGGCTTGTAATCAGAGTTCTTCTAGCTGAGCAAGTTGTAGATTTCTTTTGTCCCCTGCCATAGCCATTACTAGATTCAGAAGCTTCACTGCCTAAAATGTTTTGTATTCCCCATTAATCCTTAACACTAGAAAAATATTTATTAAAAATAATAACATGGCATTTCAATAGCGCTGACACGGGTCGTGCAAGCCATGAACATAGTCCGTGTTCGGTACTGGTTTCAGTCTTGTCGATAGGTCGATTCGACGAGTCGACGTGGGCCATGTCACATGAAGACATGGTTTGTGTTGCATCTATTAATTACTTTAACAACATAAACCTCAAGGACATGCACCATTTTTTGGTTGTGTCAGCTCTTCAACATGGGCTGCGTCATGGTTTGTTTCCTTCATTAAAATATTCCGGCTGATGCATTATTACAATGCGGGTCGTGTTCATCTTTAACCCGGGATGTTTTCCATGATGGTATACTTAAGTTTTCACTATTCATCTTCCTCTTTTGATGCGGACCATGTTCGGTTCTATGCGGGCAGCGTTAGATCCTCTTCTCACATTAAATTCATTTAATCCAAACTGTGTCAAATACAGCGTTTGGCGATTGGGTCATGTCCGTCAAAACGGGCGTGTTACGGTTCTGGCCAAAGATGCGGCCGTGTCCGAGAAGGACTCAAACTTTCGTCCTGGCATAATACATTGGTGGATGCGGACCGTGTCTAGGGAGGACGCAAACTGTGTCACTCTGGTAGAGTCATGTACAAGCTGATGATGTGACTTCATCTCGATGAACATGGGACATGTCTGAGGTGATAGGGTCCGTGTTTTGCCGACAAATAGTCATCTAATTAAATCATGTTGGCATGCATTTCAAATCCCTAATTAAAACCAAATTAACCCATACATCTAGGCAATTAATCATGCATTAAACAACCTAATAATCATATTAAATCACAATCATCTAGCATGAACCCTAGAATGCAATTTATCTATCATGAAAGCCTATCTATTGGGATCCGCCTATTTACATACCGAATCTTGTAGGGTCTTCAGGAATTTGTTCTACTCTTGTCTTTGCCTTCTCCTCCTTTTTATACATGTTGACGTGGATCTCCTTCACGTTCTCCTATAGATTCGACATCATCTTATGGTGAGAGAAGGGAAGAGAGGGAGAGAGAGAACCATGGGAGAGAGCCTCTTACCTAGGCATCTGGTGGAAGAGGAGAGAAGGGTAGAGAACCTGGTGGTTAGGGCTTTGGGAGAGAAAATAAAATTGTGAGGGCTTTCTCTTCTCTTACAGTCTATTTGTAGGGTTTTTCCTAGGGTTTTTCATAGTTTTAATCTAACTCAAACTCTATTTATTTATTAAATTCCAAAATTAAATTGATTAAAAATTATTATTATTATTTCATTAATCCCAGACTTCCACCTAGCATCCCAACACGGGCCATGTTGAGCATCAATACAGGCCATGTTGAACACCACACCGTCCATGGTGTTACAATATAACTTAACAAAATCGTCCTCAAATTCAGGACGGTACGAGATGCTTACCAAAAACGGCTGGAAATTGTTTGCGCATTTTCGATTCAAGCTCCCATGTCGTTTTAGTGTCTCGACGTCCACTCCATGCCACTTTGACGAGCATCACCTTCTTGTTCCCTTGGCATTATAGACAACGTTCTTGGATCCTCATCGGTTGTTCCTCATAGGTGAGATCCACCTTCAAGTTGGGCTCTTCGATCCGGATCACGTTGGCGTCATATTGTTGGTACTTCCTGAGCATGGACACATCAAAGACATTGTGTACTCGCATGTAGAAAGGGGGTCTTGATAATCGACAAGCTCCTTCTCCAATTAACTCCATCACCTCGTAGGGACCTACATAGTGAGGGCTGAGCTTACCTCTCTTGTTGAACCTCATGACGCCTTTAGTTGGGGAGACCCTCGGCATTACCTTGTCTCCCACCTAAAAAATTTGCTCTCGACGTCCATTGTCAGCATAAGTCTTCTGTCTGCTCTGTGTAGCCTTCATTCTTCTTCAGATTAAATTCACTCGGTTAGCATACTCCTGTACTATCTTTGGTCCCATCAGCTTTTGCTCGCCCATATCACTCCAACATGCTAATGAACGACAAGGTCTTCAATATAAGGCTTCATTCGAGGCCATACCAATGTTGGCGTGGTAGTTGTTATTGTAGGCGAACTCGATCAATGGGAGGTGGTCGTCCCAGTTGTCGTGCTAATCCAGCGTGCATGCTCTAAACATGTCCTTCAATGTCTGGATTGTCATCTTGGATTGTTCATCTTTCTGTGGATGGAAAGTTGTGCTAAAATTCAGTCTAGTTCCAAGAGCATCCTGGAAATCCTTCCTGGCTCTAGCTGTGAATGTGGGATCTCTATCAGACACTATGGTCACTGGGATCCCATGCAACATGATGATATCTCTAACACATAAGTCAATCAAGCTCTCTACTGACTGCTTACATTTCATGGGGATGAAATGTGCTGACTTAGTGAGTATATCCAAAACTACCCAGATGACGTCATTTTCTTTTTTGGATCTAGGCAGACTGGTCACAAAATCCATAGCAATGTGTTCCCACTTTCACTCTGGGATGCTCAAAGGCTTGAGCATACCTTACCACTTCTAGTGTTTGATTTTGACTTGTTGACATACTATGCATCTGGCCACATACTCAGCAACTTTCTTCTTCATGTCGCTCCACTAGTAGGTCCTTTGCATATTTTTATACATCTTGGTACTCTCGGGGTGGATAACATTTCTGACTTTTGACCTTCATCCAAGACCTCCCTACTTAGTGTTGCATTATTGGGGACCCATAGGCGACTCTATATTTGATTCCCCCATCCATAGACATGACGAAGTCCCAAGCCTCATGACTACACCTCTTGCGGATGTGGTCAAGTTTTGGATCAGTTGCTTAGGCATTGATAATTTTGTTCACCAAGTCCACTTGCACTTGGTGAACCATCAGTGTGACCTCAGCCCTGCTGGGTGTTGAGTTCCACTAGATTAGGTCCTTTTGTTGATTCTGTCTGTGTATCCTCATGATGACAAGTGCTCCTTCCCACCTCCTACTAAGGGCATCAACGATAGAGTTGGCCTTCCTTGGGTAATAACCAATTGTGAATCCGTAGTCCTTCAAGAACTCGATCCATCTCCTTTGTCTCATGTTGAGGTCTCTTTGGGTGAAGATGTACTTCAGGCTTTTGTGATCCATGTAGACCTCAAAGTTTTCACCATACAAGTAGTGCCTCCATATTTTTAAGGAGAAAATCACTACTACCAACTCTAGGTAGTGTGTTGTGTAGTTGACTTTATGCTTCTTGGGCTGTCTAGAAGCAAATGCCACGATCTTGCTCTGATGAATGAGTAAACAGCCTAGACATGTGCCTCAAGCATCAATGTACACCACATACCCATCACTCTTAGAAGGGATGGTGAGTACTAGTGCTATAGTAAGTCGCGTTTTTAGCTTTTCAAAGCTTTACTAACACTTCTAGGATCAGACAAACTTCACTCCTTTCTTTGTTAAGTTTGTCAAAGGCAACGCAATCTTAGAGAAGTCTTTAATAAAATCGCTTGTAGTATTTGCTAGTCTTAAAAAGCTACGAATTTTCATGATATTCATTGGCAATGACCAATTTGAGATTGTTTCTACTTTTGGTGGGTACACGCAATCCCTTGCTTTGACACTATGTGCCCGAGGAACATGATCTAGTCTAACCAAAATTCACATTTGGAGAACTTTGCGTATATCTCATGCTGAGGCGAAGTTTCCAATACGATCTTGAGGTGCTCCTTGTGGTCCTCTAGACTCGCTAAGTAGATCAGGATGTCATCTACGAAGAAAGTAACAAACTAATCTAAGTAGGGTCTAAACACCCTATTCATTAGATCCATGAACGCGACAAGTGTGGTCGTCAATCTAAGGTATCATCAGAAATTTATAATGTCCATAGCTAGATCCGAATGCAATCTTTGATATGTCTTCTTCTACAACTCTGAGCCAGTGATAGCCATTGTTCTGGTCTATCTAGGAGAACACCACAGCCCTTGATAGTTGATCGAAGAGGTCATCAAGAGATAGGGTACTTATTCTTAATAGTTGTCTTGTTAAGAATCCTATAATCGATGCATAGCTTGAGTGAGTCATCTTTCTTCTTTAAAAACAAGACCGGATCAGCTAGGGTGAGATACTTCGTCTGACAAACTCCTTATCTAACAGCTCTTGTAGTTGTTTATTTAATTTATGCATCTTTGCAGGTGCCATTCTATAAGATGCCTTTGATATTGGAGCTATTCCTAGAAATAGCTCTATGCAGAAGTCTACTTCCTGCTGAGATGGTAGTCTAGAGATGTCCTTTGGAAAGACATTCATATAATATCTAATGATGTCAAACTGTTGTGACTCTTTTTCTTTACGCTCAGTGCTGATGACACTAGCCAGATAGCCTCTGCATCTACTCTCTAGTAGTTGTTGTGTTTGAATCATCGTCACTAGCACCTTACTTCCTTCCATTGTCCTACCTTAGGTAGTTGCTTGTTTTCTTGCCATAAGAGTCGATGATCAATTTTTCTTCTTACATAGAAGTACGGCATCAAGGTAGGACAATCAGTCCATACCCGATATGACATTGTACTCCTTCATAGGAATGGCTATCAAATTTGTTGAATAGTCCCTTCCCTCCACTGTGATTGGTACGTTAAAAATGAACTTTGTGGTATGGAGGGTGCCCATGGGGATGGTGATGTCCATTGTGTATTTGATATCATATAAGGTTAAGTTCAAATTATTGGCACAGACACTAAATATAAACGCGTGCATAGGATGTGAATCCAATAAGACATTCATAGTAACTCCAGCTATGTTTTTCTCGCTCTTTCTAGAGAATCTTTCTTTAGGTCACACCGGCAATCATCAATCATACCTTATCAATTGGAGACTCTAAACATTCCCACCATTAACACGTTGTGGTGTGATATCATTGACTTTTATTTTAATCTAACTTCTCATTATGTCATTTCAACTTCACCACTCGAAAACTCTTAGTGTGGGACAAAGAAATCATCTTTCACATGACTTATTAAAAATGTAAGATGTTTAATCCACCTGGTCCCTTGAGGCTCATTTCTTATCTTACAGATATTTAGTTCTAAGGGTTCTAACTTTCTTTGAGGCCATGTTCCTCATAAATATTATCTAGAAGATGAAAGTTATTCTTCCTAGTCTTGGTTGGCTCTAGCCTCATGGTTAACAACACATCTAGAAGCCATCTATGTGCATATATCATTAAAGTAATCATGTCAATCATAGATGGTTAGTGCCTTACAGAGAGAAAACTTACTTCTTGTTGGTCATGCGATTGCTCGTGATGCTTTTCTCATTACACTCTAATACTACAGGATGTCAAAAGAGTCCTGAAATTAGGCTCTAATACCTTAATTGTAACGCCCCTAGAAGCACACATCACCACGTGGAAAACTACCCTCCTGAGAGCGCTACGCATACATCATACTATATCTTCACTTTATAGTTGACTAACAAGATTGATCAACATAATGTGGAAGGATAACAAACTTTTAAAATCCAACACGCTTTTCATAATATGAAAGAAAATATGATGAAGTCTTACATTATATGAAAATGTTTGAATGGGTCTAATACAACTTATTATAAAAGACTAAGATAATAGACACTAACAGGATCAAAAAGTCATGTGCACTAGCAGCCACCATGAGCATCTGTCATCGCATGCACCATCAGCCATAGATACTGCAGGTCACTCACATATAGGATCCAATACAAGGGGACAAACAAATCCACCATGAGCTATAATGCCCAGTAATGTAAGACGATAAATGATAATCATGACATGATAAATAAAGGCCAATAAGCTAATGACGATAAGGTCAAAATATCAATTATTTCTTCCTTAACTTTTTTCCATTTTTTACTTGTCTTTCATAATCTTTATCTTGCTTAATTTCATCATCTTTAACTTTCATTATCATTACTTATATCATCGTTACTTCCTTTCTTTGTATCAGGAGTGAGATATGACTAATAGTCAAACATCAATCACTCCGAGTATATTTTACTTTAGGAGTAAGCTAAGACCAATGATCAAACATCAATTACTCCTCATCATCATTCTTTCATTTACAATCTTGCTTTTCATCATTCAATTATATATCGATAAATCCTTAACTATCATAATTGATCATTAACCCTAAATCCGCTAGTGCAATATGTCAATGCAATAATTAGACCAAGTGGTTATCTTTGTTATCTTTGTCTTATCATATTAGTGACTATAGATGACTATAAGGTTGCTTTGGTAACTTTAAGTGGCTTATGGGTTTTGGATGTCTTGCAATGGGTCAATGGAGGTGCATAAGCCATGGCCAAACAAGGATGCTCTAGAAATCCTTCCGTTGAAGGGCGGGGAGAAGCCAAGCAACAAGAACTGGTTGGTAGTTGCCCTACCCGTCCTATTTTTAAAATCCTTTGCTCCCCTAACATTAACATTATATGGAGACCTCATCATTTAATTTAGGTGAAGAATGGTTGCCATGTATCTTACCCACATAATTAATCTTTAACATTAGAAAAATATTCATTTAAAACATTAACATGGCATTTCAACAGTGCCGACACGGGTCATGTCAACCACGGACACAGTTCATGTTCGGTACTGGTTTAATTCTTGTCGATAGGTCATTTCGGCAAGTCGACGTGTGCCGTTTGGGTGAAGACACTGCCCATGTTGCTTCTATTCATCTTTGTTTGCTCTTCGACGCAAGTTGTGTCGTGGTCCATTTCCTTCATAAAAAAATTTCGGCTGACGCGTTATGGCAATGTGGGTTGTGTTCATCTTTAACCCGGGCCATTTTACCGGTTGTATACTTAAGTTTTCATTATTCATCTTCCTCGTCCGATGCGGACCATGTCCAGTTCAATGCGGGTCGCGTTACATATTCTTCTCATATTAAATTCATTTAATCCCAACATGTGTCATAGATAGTGTTTGATGATCAGGTTGTGTTCGTCAAAATGGGCACATTAGGGCGCCAAAGATGTGTCCGTGTCGGAGAAGGACTCAAACTGTGTCTTGGCGTAATACATTGGTGGATGCGGATTGTGTCTAGGGAGAACACGAACCGTGTCGCGCTAGTAGAGTCATGTACGCACCGATGGTGTGGCTTCATTTCGACACAACATGGGCCATGTCTGAGGTGTCAGAGTTCGTGTTCCGCTAACGAACAATAATCTAATTAAATCATATAAGCATGCTTATCAAATCCCTAATTAAAAATCAAATTAAACCAACATCTATCTAGACAATTAATCATGCATTAAATACTCATCATATTAAATCATAACCATCTAGCATGAACCCTAGCATACAATTTATATATCATGAAAGCATATCTATTGGGATCCGCCTATTTACATATCGAACCTTATAGGGTCTTTAGGAATTTGTTCTACTCTTATCTTTGCCTTCTCCTCGCTCTACACATTGCCGCAAATCTCCTTCACGTTCTCCTATAAATTTGACATCATCCTTAGGTGAGAGAATGGAAGAGAGGGAGAGAGAGTGAATCATGGGAGAGAGCCTCTTACCTAGGCACCTGGTGGAAGAGGAGAGAGGGGGAGAGAACCTGATGGCTAGGGCTTTCAGAGAGAAAATAAAATTGTGAGGGTTTCTCTTCTCGTATGGTCTATTTATAGGGGTGTTGTTAGGATTTTCCGAAATTGTAATCCAACTCAAACTCTATTATTTATTAAATAGTGAAATTAAATTGATTAAAATTGTTATTATTTTACTAATCCTGAATTGCCACCTAGCATCCCAACACGGGTCGTGTTGAGCATCAACATAGGTCGTGTTGAATACCACACCGTCCATGGTGTTACATCCACAATTTATTTGTGGTGCATACATAATTTGCCTCAATTTGAGGTCAACTTATTACCTCAATTTGAGGCAAAAAAAGTAATCCACCTCAATTTGAGACGAATATTTTCCGCCACAATTAAGGTGGAAATGAGTTTGCCTCAATTTGCACAATTTTTTTCCTCATTTTGTGAAAGGTAATATTTTTCACCTCAATTTGCGGAGAAAACTATACCCAATGCAAAATTAAGAAATGATAAAATAAAATATGCCTAGAGTGGACTGCCCAAGACAAATATGCCTTGGGTCCCATCCCAAGACAAAGATCTACCTTTGGCGACACCGAAAGGCAAAGATCTACCTTGGGGCGCCCCCAAGGCACATTTGTCTTAGGACGCTGCCCAAGGCAGATCATCGTCGACAATGATCCTATTGGTGGGCGACAGATCTATCACCATTTTGGCAAATATGTCATCTATCTATGCGACAACTTCCATCCATCTCACTTCTGTCGAATCTAGATGGCACCAAGAGGGGGGTGAATTGGTATATAAAAAAAATCTTTTGCTCTAGATGACTATGTTTATGTAACGGAAATAATCACAGAGTGAATGCAAGTAAAAGCAGATGCACAAAGGAAACAAACACAACAGATTTGTTGATGAAGTTTAGTCGAACTCTTGGCCTACGTCCCCGCTCCGGTCTTCTCGAACTCGAGACCTCCGGAGATAACTAGCTTTCCTTCTTCAAGGGTGAAGGCTCCCTTACAACTTCTTTCTCTTTTCACTTTCGAGGGCAAGGAGAAAAACTCTTACAATTGAGCTCACTCTTGAACACTCAATTTACTCTCTTCTATTCTAGATTCTCACTAAAATGCTAAGAAGGAGGAACTAAGGCTTTTCACTCAAGCTTACAAGTTCAATAATCAATTTGCCAAAGCTATCTCCCAAGACTCTTGGGACATAGTTTTATACCCTTACACAAATGTCTAATCTCTCTCTCTCAAAAAGTAGCCGTTAATGCAAGTATAGTACTATCCACCTACTCCACGGTCGCCCGCTTCTTCTTCATTGGTCGATCGCTGCTCTATTGAGTTCACCTGTCAATCTACCGTCTGGTGCTTCGGTCGTCCACCGTTCACCTTCAAACGTCCACAGTCACGGGCTTCAGCCATAGTTCCTTCTTCTGACTTCCATAGGTCATCCATTGTTCTCTACTGAGCACATCGGACGACCTTTGCTTCCTTCCTTCAAGCTTCTTCGATCGCCCACTGATTTAACATCAATCCTTTGGTAGACCTATCTTAACTTGAATATTTTTCTTCAATCATTCTTCGATCGTCCGTTGCAATTACTAAAAAACTTTGGACGACCTCTGCTTGGCTCCTGCCTTTGGTTGATATCTTCTAAGTCTTCATCGGTCGTCCCCTGATAACTCTTAGATACTTTGGATGACCTATTTTGCCTTAGTTAGTTTTCCTTCAAGCTTACTTAGGTCGTCCGTTGATTTCCCTCTAATCCTTTGGATGTCCTTTGCTTCTTTACTAATACATTTCGGTTGTCCGCTTATTCTTCATTGAATTCCTCGGACGTCCTTTCTTCTTTATTGACGCATTTCAGTCGCCCGCTTATTCTTCATTGAATTCCTCAGACGTCCTTTCTTCTTCACTGACATTCTTCTCTGGTCGTCCATTGTTCTCACTCAAATACTTTGGATGACCTATCTTGACTTATTTTCTTCCTATGCATTCCACGGATCATCCACTACTTTAACTCTGAAGCTCTCGGACGACCTCTGTCTTCATCAGGAATACTTTGGTCGTCCATTGTTTCTTCATTGAGATCTTCGGACGACCTCTTCTGACTTTTTTCTGCTTATGCATTCTTCTGATCGTCCACTGCTTTAACTCTGAAGCTCTCGGACGACCTCTGTCTTCATCAGGAATACTTTGGTCGTCCACTGTTTCTTCATTGAGATCTTCAGACGACCTCACCTTCCTTCACTTTAAAACAACTTCAATTATTTTCATCATGGAGCATACACTCAACCTTGGAGCACCCGATCCTTCATCTGTTGTATTGCAGACTTTGAAACTTCGGTTGCCCATTTCTTTCCACTCATACACATTGGGCATCCTATCTTGCTCCTCTATGTCTTCGGTCATCCATTATTCAACCTCGATCGATCGTTCAGTACTTAGCTTCAAATCTTCAGTCTTTGCTCCTTACTTTGGTCGTCCTCTTCACATCTTTAGGACGACCACTTCATACTTTGATTTTTTTTTTCCATTCTCCTCTGTATATAGGTCATCCATTTCTCGACTTTAGTCGATCTATTACTAACTGGAAAATAAAAATCCTGTCTTCAACACATCAAATCAAAATTCATTAGTACAAACTAAGCTTCCTCAAAAATTTATGGTCATCAAAACAATCTTGGGATCCTAGATTCAACAATATCCCCCTTTTTATGAATACAAATTGATGAGGAGTGACTTAGGGTTAGTTTCAACAGAAAAATTACATAAAAGTCCAATTAACCAGAATTGCTCCCCCTAAATCATATATCTCTTATTTTCAAGCATTTCTCCCCCTTAACACATGCATGCATATCTAAGATATACAAATCAGGAATATTTTTGCATTTCATTTGAAGAATTATCACTGAAAAACACACTTTAGAAGATATCACAATTTAGAGTATCTTTGCATAGCATTTTCAAAAGCATACTCATTTCACACAGAGTATCATACATTAAGATCATCCAGATTCAGAATGTTCACATACACAAATTTTGTCTACAATAAGAACTTATCTATCTATTTCTCTTTGTCCTTATTCTTCTTCCTCTTGAAACTTTTTCCAAACTTCTTTTCAGGAAGAGGAGGTGTTGAAGCAGAAGTTCTCTGAGTTTTGCTCTCAGTTGCTTCCTTGGTTGTATTTATTGTATCTTCTAATAATTTATATACTACTTTTGTTAACAGATTGTTGATGTCACTTTCATGCTCCCAAACAGTTCTTGAAATTCAGGTTCCACTTCCTCTTCTTCTTGGCCATCTTTATCAACTGCTGCTTCAATAGTAACTTGACCAGCTTCTACTTCAGTAATTGCTTGGCCAGCTTATTCTTCTTCTCCATGATTAATCGCTTGACCAACTCCAGTTATTTGAAGATCAACATCATCTTCTCTAGCATCAGCTTCCCCTTGTCAATTTTCCTCGTTTTGATTATCCCTCTGATTTATTTCATGATCCTCATGATCCTCCTCTTGAATACCAGCTTCTTGATCATGGTTGTCTTCTTCTTATGGTTCACTCCTCTGATTTCTTTCTCCCCCTTTGTAATCATCAGAAAGGGGAGTTCCATAGGGTTCATACTCGGCTGCCTTCAAGAACCCCTCCACTTCACGCCAATGGTCGTAGGCTTGGTTATGATGAACAGAAATATCTTTGCTGAGCACATTAACTTCACTCTGTTGATCACTAATGTTCTCTAATAATTTGAGGGCTTGACTCAGTTGGGTTGTCATGGTGCTGAGTTGGGTTGACATGGTGTCCACTTTGCTGCACAATGAAGCCCAATCTGTAGGATCACTTGGCACCAAGAGGGGGGGTGAATTGGTGTAATAAAAACTTTAAATCGATTTCAAAAATAAAATGCGGAAGCTCAAAATCGATTTATCGCAAAGCTCAAATCGTAAGTTCTCAATCAAGAACAAGTGCAATAATGATATGAGAATGCAAGATGATAAGTAAAGCAAGTAAGAGAGAAATGCAAACTCAAGACACGGATCAAGTTGTTGACAAGGTTCGGCCCCAACTTGGCCTACGTCCCCGCTCCCGCTTCTCAACCTCGAGACCGTCGGAGATCCATTAGAACTTCTTTTCAACTAGGGAGAAGAACCGCTTTACACCACACCGCCTTTTCTCCGCTTCGAGTGTGAGTTATGCTAACCATACGTATGCATTTATCACACTTATCACCTACGCCAACACTGCTCTCAGATTCATAGGGAGAGGGAGAGACGGCGGACTGATGCGCTGGCTGTGGTTGCATGCTTGGACCAATTGGAGGACCATCAGGAGCTGACCTCGACGGCAGACATGGAGAGGAGGCAACACCAGGATATTATCCTCCGAGATGACAGAAAAACTGAGATCCAGTGGACACAATGTTCCCGTCAGGTGCGACTTCGCGAGGGGGACACCAACACCCGATTCTTCCATATGCAAGTGAGTTGCCGCTGCCGCCAAAATAAGATTGACCGCCTGACTATCGATGGAGTGGAGGTGTCAGGCCACACTCAGATTGGCAGCAGGATTGCAGAGCATTACCGAACCTTCTCACGAAGAAGACCATCCACGGGCTGGCGGTGGAACGATCTTGACATCCCACGCATTTCTGCCCAAGCCACCGCGCTCACGAGGCCTATCCACGAGGTGGAACTGCTACAATCCCTGAAGGATCTCAATAGAGATGGTGCACTGATGGCTTTCCAATATTCTTCTACCGGGAATTTTGGCCTATGTTGTGGCAGGACGTGATGGCGGTTATCCATGAGTTCACTGTGGAAAATCGTGGATTTGAGTGCCTTAACAGATTCCTCCTCTTTCTCCTTCCGAAGAGCACACTAGCTGAAGACTTAGGGGAATTCCGGTTGATCGCCTTATCTAATTCCATCTACCTCATTGTGGCTCGGGTCTTTGAAAATCGGCTACATGAGGTCTTGGACTACATCATCCACCCTGCATAGAGTGCCTTCATCACGGGCCAGTCCATCACCGATAACTTTACCATAGCCACGGAGATCGCGGCGGCCTGGAGACGTTCATCTACCCAGGGCATCCTATGGAAGGTGGACTTATTCAAGGCTTATTATTCTCTCACATGGTTTTTTATTTTGCATTCTTTGCATGCTCGAGGTTTTCCGACAGCCTGGATTGTGTGGATGACACATTGTATATGCACAACCTCCTTTTTCGGTATTGATCAATGGGCGGCCAACTAGCGGGTGGGTCTAGCCGCAGAGGGTCGTAAGCCAGGGCTGCCCCCTTGCCCAATGCTCTTTGTTATTGTGGTGGATGCCCTGGCACGATGCACATATGCAACATGCAACTCGGGCATTTTCTCGGGTTTCCCCATTGGGCCAGATCGACGAGCTGCTCCCTCTACTTCAGTATGCAGATGATACCATTTTCTTTATCTAGGGGTCGGCATAGGAATTACGCGGAGTGGCTATCTTGGTGGAACTTTTTGGCGACATATCAGGGATGGTGATCAACCATTCCAAGTCCACCTTTATACCTTTCTGAATGGATATAATCATGATAGATTCTTGTGCGATGGAGCTACGCACGTCCATCGGATCACTCCCGATTACCTACCTCGACCTTCCCCTCTCCTACAAGTCGGTGGGCACCAGTCATGGGATACAATGATTGAGTGCATTGAGGCTAGGCTTCATGGCTGGAGCTCCAGGTTACTATTACATGCCGACCGCCTAGTGTTGCTCAGATCAGTTCTCTCCTCGCTCCCCACCTATTATATGGCCGTCCTACATATGCCCGAGAAGGTACTTGTGCGCATTGATCAGCTCAGATGGAGGTTTCTGTGGCAGGGCAGCGGTCAGTCTGGCAGGGGCATACACTTGGTATCATGGGAGGAAGTTTGCCGCCCAATCACTGATGGCGGCTTGGGAGTTCGGAACCTTCGTGTCATGAACCAAGCCCTTCTCACTAAGTGGATTAGCCGCATTATGGGTCCACAAACAGACCTCTGGTGCTCAGTGATCTTCGCATGCTATGGACGCGAGCTCCATTGGGACTCTAGATCGCAAGCAGTACGCGGATCCTCATCATTCTAGCGTAGCATTCTAAGGATCATGCCACTAGTCAGAGGTTTCTTTTTGGTCACATTAGGGGTCAGGAGATGCATTCTCTTTCTGGGACCATGAGTGGGCCTATGCACCTACGTTGGTTGCGATGTTCCCTCACCTAGCCTGCCTAGCGACACAAAGAGAGGCCTCATTGGCAGCCTACTGGTCCCGCCTAACACCTGGCCATCAGGGAATGTTGGACAACAATCTTTCGGCTCCCACCTAGAGAGAGAGCAATGATAATGCGGCAAAACTCTTGATTCCTTCTTCAGAGGTCCATCGGCCTCTACTATGCTCTTCGTCGTGTTCCCCCGCATTCTGATCTTTCCTCCATGTTCGTCTCTTCGTCGGGTCCAACGCCTCGTTCGATTCCTCTGATGAGCGGCACCGTCGGTGGTCGCCGCGGTTTCGCTGGAGGTTCCTTCGGTGGCGAGGGTCGAGAAGATGGTGCACTCGATTACCGGAAGGAGGTGGACAAGATCAACCTCAAGTTCACAGAGGCGCGGGAGGAGATGGAGGCGGCCATAGAGTCCAAGGACACTATCTACTTCAATGAAGAGGCGGAATGCGCACGGGACGCCATGAAGGAGGCCTTGGACATGTTCCAAGGGCTTCTAGAAAGGCTGCCGGAAAAGGAGCGCGCGGGGTTGCAGCGGTCCATGGGGCTCAAGATGGAGAAGCTCAAAGTCGAGCTCTTGCAGCTGGAGGATTAGTTTGTTAAGGTTGGTCTTCTTTAAAAAATTCTTGTTGTAAACTCAAGCATTCTTCCTAGTGAAGAAAAGGGCGTTCTTGATAAGGTTGGAAGATATGTCTTCTCTGAACATGAAAACCACAATTGATAATGTGTTGACAAATAACTGATCCTTTTATATTCTAGGGAACACTTGTTCTTGCTTTCATGTTAAATAGCTTATAATTGTTGCAGTAGTGAATCGAGTTATGGACGTAACAATGCTTAACCATAAGTGATGGGTTAACGAACAAAGAAGATGGGATTAACTGGATTATTTTTCTTTAGTTTCCTATGGGAAAAGATTAGCATGCTGGAATTGAGGTCAAATTAAAGATGCATAAACGAATTGTGCTTGGCAGTCTAAGATAAATTATGAGTACTTCTGAAAGTTGATGTGTAGGGAAATTTACATAGTTGTTACTTGTTTCAGTTGCACCTTTTTGTCAGAAACAAAATTTTGAATATCACAAAAGTTCTTTCTGAAGAAAGATGTCTGCTAGAATATCACAAAATTTATTTAGCTTTCTTCATGGTGAGCCATCATTTCTTGCCTTTATATATCTTTTCATTTCGATAAATACCAAGTATAAAATTTATATTACATGACTTATGGTTGCTTCTTTAACGAAGATATTTCAATTATAGAGAGAGAGAGACAAGGTGCATGCTCTCTAATGCTGGCCTAAATAAGGCGTTCTAGGCTGCGGCTGTTAACATAGCCTATTACTTGGTGAATCGGAGCCCGACGACTGCAATTGATCTCAAAACTCCCATTGAGGTATGATATGAAAATCCTGATGATTATACTAACTTAAAAGTTTTTTATTGTCCTACATATTCCCATGTCAGCGAAGAAAAACTGGAGCCAAGAACCAAAGAAGGAGTGCTCATTTGATATGGCGCAAAAGTAAACGGCTACAAAATCTGGTACCCTTCAGAGCACAAGGTCATCCACAATAGAAATGTAACATTTGATGAGGCTTTAATGCTTCAGTCGAAGGTGGATGTTGCTCATACAACACTAGAGAGTGTCAACAAACAGGTGGAATTTGATATAGCTCCAGTTGAGGATGATACAGGAGGACCACATCAAGTTAATCAACCAGAACAAGATGAACCTGATGAGCAACCAGAAGATGAGTCTATTTCTTTGGACGTCCTCGCAAGCATGTGTGTCCTCTTAAGCGATATGGTTTTGAGGACATGGTTGCTTATGAATTGCAGGTGGCTGAAGAGGTGGAGTCCCAAAGCCATCAAATTATAAGGACAACATCTCATGTGCAAAATAAGAACAGTGGATCGCTGCTATGGGTGAGGAGATAAAATCTCTTCACAAAAATCAGACATGGGAGCTGATCAAGTTGCCAAAAGGCAGAAAGATTGTAGGCTGCAAGTGGGTCTTCAAGAAGAAATTTGGAATTCCTGAAGTTGAAGACACAAGATATAAAGCACGCCTAGTTGCTAAAGGGTACAGTCAGAAAGAGGGAGTGGACTATAATGAGATCTTCTCACCAGTTGTCAGACACACTTCCATTAGGATGTTTCTTGCCCTTGCAACACATCAAAATTTGGGGCTTGAGCAATTAGTTGCGAAGACTGCCTTCCTATATGGAGAACTCGAAGAAGATATTTTGATGAGTCAACTAGAGGGATTCTCTATTCCTGAAAAGAAAGACCAAACTTGCAGATTGAAAAAGTCTTTATATGGGCTGAAGCAATCTCCGCGGCAATGGTACAAGATGTTTGATACATTTATGATCAGTAAGAGATTCAACAGCAGTCTCTATGATTGTTGTGTGTATTACAAGAACGTGAAGGATGACTCAACTATCTTTCTACTTTTGTATGTTGATGATATGCTCATTGATGCCAAGTACATATCAGATGTTCAGGATTTGAAGAAACTCCTCAGCTCAAAGTTTGACATGAAAGATTTGGGTGCAGCTCAAAAAATTTTAGGGATGGAGATAATCAGAAATCACATAAATGGTAAACTTTTCTTATCTCAGAAAAGCTATATTTAAAAATTTTTATCTAGATTTGGTTTGGTTTCAGCAAAATCCCTCAGCACTCCGTCAGCTTCAAATGTGCACCTTTCCACGGGCTTCGAACCATAATCTGATGCAGAGAAGGAATACATGTCTCACGTTCCTTATGCTAGTGCAATTGGAAGCCTAATGTATGTTATGGTTGTAGGATCACTTGGCACCAAGAGGGGGGGG